>JALHBU010000206.1:83901-107963 GCA_024340005.1 Tolypocladium tropicale | reverse complement strand
GGGGGGGGGGCTTGTCCTCGCCGTGCCATGGCGCTGTCGCTGTCGTCGCAGAGTGGCCCCATCGCGACAGCTAGCCCGCCGGCGCAGGGCCCACCGTCTGCCCAGTTGTCGTCGTCGTCGTCGGAACACATGGAACGCCAGAGAAGCAAAAGTAACGCGAGACGGGCGGCAGCCACAGGGCCCCGCGGGCCCCTGCTCCTCCGGACGGGAGGCTCCGGCCCATGGCCGTCTCCGCGTGCCTTGCGTCTCGGCAAACGGGGGGGTGTTCATGGATCCCCGACAGCAGATCCAGGTTCCTGGCAGCGGCTTCTCGTCATCGGTCACGGCACCAATCAAGCCAGTTTCGTTTTGTCAAGCGCTCGCGCGGAACGCTGCCATGAAATTCCATGCAACCGCTAAGCATCCATCCCCGCCCGTGTCTGCCCGAGCATTACCGTACACTACACTCTCCCCCGGTAGACAACCTCCTGACCATGACTCTATCTTGTACAAGCGGACCGTGATGAACGGCCGCGAATGGCCCACCGCGTGATGCCACGGAACTCCCGCTCGCCCCCAGCTGCGCACACGCTCTTCCTGCAGAAAAGGCCCATGATGATCAACGCCTGCTTTTGCTCGCTCACGCCATGTGCTGTCCGTCTTCGCCGCCGCGCAGCGCCAGCAGCGCCCGTACGTCGTGAACATACTGCAACCCCTCCAGCAAAGGAACCAAGTGCATCAGATCGTTGTCCGTCGGGTCGTTGATCCAACCCTGTATGGGAATCGCGTTATCTAGGCCGAGTGTCAGCGGGAGGGTGCTTCAGCAAGAGGGGAAGGGGGGCGAGCCGCTTGCCTTCGTGGAACAGGTAGCTCAGCGGGCTGTTGTCCAAAATCATCACCTTGCTCAGGTCCGGCTCCACCGAGCTCAGGTCCTTGATGTAGGCGCCTTGACGATACGTGCAGTGCTGGCGGTAGTAGCGGGCCGAGAAGAACTTGCGCTCCGACTCGAGCCAGTCGATGACGGGGTCGGCGTACTCCTGGACCGACGCCGTGAAGACGACCAGGTTGAACCACTTGCAGACGCGCCGCAGGAACTCGTCGCAGTACGGCCGCTTGTTGACCCAGTACAGGATGGGGTGCTGGGCGGCGCCGCTCTGGCTGCTCATGCCCAGCGAGGCCGTGTTGAGCCGCACCTCGACCATGTGGCCGGTGCTCATCCGGCCGCCCTTGGACATGCTGTGTATCAGCGTCTCGTCCAGGTCCAGGATCAGAGTCTTCTGCTGCTTCAAGGGCACCTCGAGGTTCAGGTACGAGGGCTGCCGTCGGGGTATCAGGGGTCGCGGGGGCGCAGGCGTCTTGGGGTACTTTGTGAGGGCGGCGATGGGCGACGTCGGCGACTTGAGCTGCGCCGAGAGGTCCTCGTCGGTAGCCTTGGTCCGCGCGACGGCCGACTGCGTGCGCCTGTGCTTGCGCTGCCGCAGGGCCTCGTCGTTGTGGAGCTTTATCCGAATCGACCGCCGGGCCGTGCCGAGCTCCTCGGCGGGATTGAGCGACTTGGACCTGGCATGCCCGGACTTGGCGCTCTTGGGCTCGTCTTGTTCCGACTCCGAGGACGCGCCGGACGTGGACGAGCCCGACGATAGCGGCCGCGGGGCGAGGCTCCGATGGCCCCAGCCCTGCGGCACGCCCGCGCTGGAGGGATGCTTCTCCGTCGCGGCGTACGTGTCCAGCCCGCCCTTGCGGACGCCAAAGAGCTTCTTGAGCTGCGTCATGGGCGCAAAGTTGCCCTGCTCATCGTAGAAACAGGCTATCAGGTAGACGCCCGGGGAGGCCAGCGTGGCGAAGATCCAGCGGAGGGAGCTGACGAGGCTCGAGACGAAGCCCCGCGGCAGCGTGTGCCACCAGCTGGCCCGCAGGTTGTCGGTCTCCTTGGTCTCGCCCAGCAGCGGCGTGTCTTCGGTGGCGGGCGCCTTCTCGTCGTCGTAGTGCGCCGGTTCGTTGGGGCAGCCGTTGGTGAGGGCACCGGCGCCTCGCTCGAGGCCATCCGCCGCGTCGTCTGACGATGCCGGCGCCTTGTCGTCGGAGACGAGGTCGGAGCCGGAGCCGAGCGAGCTGATGCTGTTGGAGCGGGACTGCGTGGGACTCGACGAGGGCGAGACGCGGGCGGTGATGATGTTGAGGGAGTTCATGTTGGCGAGGATCCGCAATCCATCAGGCGTCGGGGCGGCGGGGGACGGGCGCTGGGAGGTCACTGCCGATGACGATGCTGCTGCTGCTTGAATCGAGGCCGCGGAGAAGGAAGCAGCGCGCGCGACTTGTCGCGAGCGAGCCGCGGATGTTTTCCCCCCTTGGGAAGTGATGTCAACTCCCCCCGGGGTCGCCCGACAATGAGTGTCGGCAGGGGAGTCGGCGAGCGAGCGACGAGGAGGCGAAGGCGGCGTCTGCAGGGCCCGGACGCAAAGGAGTCGCCGTGGACGCTGTCGGGCTCGCGATGCGATCGCTGGGGTCCGCGGAATGGTTGAGGAGCCGAATGAGGGAGCGTGGCAGGGTTTGAGGGGTGAGGTGGTGACGGACGGGAGCGTGACACGGGCTGCCAGCCAACCTTGGCAGTGGAGCGAGAGTTGGGGCGGGCACCTCGACCGACCGGCCGCGACCCGACAGCGCGCGGCCCAGGCGCCGAGGAACATCCGCCGGCCGTCTCGTACAGTGGAGGGCCGTACGGGACTCGTCGGGTCGGGTACTTTATACGACGTACCTGCGAGACCTCCTTTGCAATCTCGACGGCATGTGCGCGAAAGCGACGGTAATGTCTGTCGAGAAGCAATGGATGCCTCTTCTCAGGTCCCTGCACGCTGACATCGGACGGCTTTCCGCCATCGTCGCTGACCATCATCGCCTGGCCCGTCCAACGAAGCCGGGTACCCATACGCTACTCCGTACTGTTTACGGGTAGGTGCCCGTAGGCCAAAAGCGCTGGGGCCTCGGCCGCCCGCCAACAGAATGGGCCGGCCATTGCTTCAGGATACGTTGAGCCTTGGCACATCGTCATGGGAAAACATGGAGGCGCCTCCAAGGCCTGGATCTGGAGGCGATGATTGTTACTGTGCATCCTGTCGGGCTTTTGAGCGACCGTATTCCTGGTACTTATGCCGCCTCTCATACAGAGTGCCTCGGTACTCCGTACCTGGAACCCAGCAAGCGCTGATAGTGGCTGCTGAAGCAGCAGCCCCACCACCGAACAAAGCAAACGTGCGTCCGCCAGCCTGGGCTGTCGCGAAAAGGGTCGCAACAATTTGAGTCACCACCACCACCACCACCACCTCTTCCTGCACGACCAACCACACGTTGCCTCGTTGCCCGGTACCACGCGACGACGGCACGCCTGAATAGACCGGCGCTCTCGACGGCACTTCATACTGCGGCTTTTGCGCCTCTGGATTGACCGTCTCTCAGCCCCCCGGCGCAAGCTGTCAGGCGCTCGCACAAAATTTCGTAACGCCTCAACCGCACCACCCCTCTCGGCCCGTCCCTCATTGTCGACGACGCGAACCCCTCCGCGAGCACGCACGCGAGTACGCACAGCGCAAGATGCCCTCGGTGACCTCGGGCTACGCGCCCGACCTCGAGAAGTACCTCAAATCCCTCAAGGGCCAGCCATTGGAGAGGTCCGTCGAGAACCTCACGTCGTACGTCGGCCCCTTCCCTGCCTTATATCACGGTCCAGCAAAACTCACAACCTCCGCAGCCTCCTCAAGCGCCGGCAGATACGCGGCTCCGAGCCTTGTGCCGTCGCCACCGCCCACATCCTCCTCCAAGTCGTCGCCAGGTCCAAGTGGCAAGACGTCGACGGCCTGCTCGACAATGTCAGTGCCACCGGCCGCCGCCTCGTCGAGGCCCAGCCCAAGGAGCTCGTCGTCGCCAACATTGTGCGGCGAGTCCTCGCCCTGATCCGTGACGAGGCCGCCGAGGACCGAAACGAGCCGTCGAGCGAGACTCCGAGCGAGGCCCAGATGACCCCAACCGACCCCGCCTCCTCGCAGTCATTTACAGCCAACACGTTCGCCAAGCAAGACTCGGCGGGCGATTACATTTCCAACAGCCCGGCCGTGCCGCCGCCCTCCCGGCCCGGCCCCATGCCGTCCTACAGCACCGTCAACGTGCCCAAGTCGCTCTTCAACCTCCTTTCCGCCTCGCCCCCTTCCGACGGCTCCGGCTTGATGTTCCGGAACTCGGGCACCTCGACACCCACCCGGGGCACATCGACGCCTACCAGAGGCACCTCGACGCCAACCACCAGGGCCCCGCCGCCTTACAGCCAGGTCCACGCTCTGCGGTCCGAGGTCATCGACGGCATCGAGGAGATCAAGGACGAGATCAGCCAGGTGGACGACCAGATCGCGGCGCTGGCCGAGGTGCAGATCCACCCCGGGGACCACGTCCTGGTGCACCAGCCCTCTCCCACGGTGGAGCGCTTCATCCTGCGCGCGGCTCTCAAGCGCAAGTTCACCGTTCTCATCGCCACCGAGGCGCCGCGGAAACCGACCGAGGGCTCGCAGCACGGCACGTTCAGGAAGAAGCTCTCGACGGCCGGCATCACCGTCATCAACATCCGGAACTCGGGCTTGACGGCCTACATGTCGCGTGTGGACAAGGTGATCCTGGACGCCCGGTCCATCGTGGCCAACGGCGGCGTGGTGACGGACTCTGGCGCGGCCACGATTGCGCGAGCGGCCAAGGAGGCGGGCAACGCCGTCATCGTCCTGGCCGGCATGTACAAGCTCAGCCCGGAGAACCCGTTTGACGAGGAATCGCTCATAGAGTGGGCCGACTCGTCCACGTTCGTCGACTTTGCCGACGGGCCCATGGTGAACAACGTCGAGATCCGAAGCGCCGTGACGGAGCTGGTGCCGCCGGAGCTGATTGACACGTACATTACGAACCTGTAAGTCGACTGCGACGCCCTACGCTCTGCTGCCCTCTCCAGGTGGGATCGGCCGTGACTGACATGTTGCAGGGGAACCCATTCGCGAGACCACCTATCGAGCCTGATTGCCGAACACTACAAGCAGGAGGACGCCGAGTTCCATTCCTGGAGCGCGACCGAGTGGTGAAGCCACCCGCGAGCCTCCGTTGCGATGCCTCGGTGACACGGTGGCGTGATGCAGACGCTGCCGTCTATGAGGCGAATGCGATCGGATGTCGCCTCTGGCGCGTCGGGACGGCATCGGGCTTCGGCACGGAAGCCTCTGTGGTTGCAACCCACCTGGAGGCCGCGCTGGTTCAGTGGCCGCGTCAGCACCGGCAGGGCTTCCAGGGCCTCGATTGGGCGATGCTCCAGGCGTTTGGCTAGGCACACAGAGGAGCTCGCTGGTGGGGTCAGCCCTGTAGCGTGGAGTCTCCGCGCTAGGCGGCTCGTCCACTCACGGACCGAGGGCGGGGCGACGCTGACGATGGAGAACACGCGTTGCTCTTCGACGCAGACAGCGTGCGGCCGGAGCTCATGACGAGTCTGGCGAAGGTAGCAGCTCTGACTGACGGGAGCCATGGAGACGTGTATTCGTGGGCTTCACCCTGCGCACGGCTGTGGCTGCGGGCCACGCACCCTCTTCGTCGTCCCACGCATATTAGGTACTGCTAGGGTAGAGGGCTGGGACGTCGTCGAGCCTTATTACCTGGCCGCCTGGACCCTGAGTGCTCGAATGCCTAATAACTGTGACACTACGCCCTCTGCTCTCCATGCTAGCGAACCTTGTCTTGGCCCCAAACCGTGTTCTTCTCAACGTCGCTAGCCATCTTTTTGTTTTATGTTTACGTCCTGGCAGCGACTGTCCAGAATCAGGCAACACTTATAGTCGGATCTGGTACCCGTCACACTGGGCAGCTGTCGGCAGACGTAGCCGTCAGGATCGCGGGGTTGACTGACGACTCGGCGTCCAAGCCATAGTCTCCGAGGCCATCGCCGACCTGACCCAAATCGTCCTCTCCCACCGCCATCACGGTCCGCAACCAAAACGAAATGAACAACGAAAACATCGGCAACGGAAGCAACCTCCACGTCCACATGGAAGAGGCACCGCCGCCACCCTACTCGGAGACGGACATTTACTCCAACTCGGCCGGTCCGCGGTCTGCCTACGCACCCTCAGCGGCGTCGTCTCGCACCGTCGCCGCCGCCGACGATGGCGCCTCGCGCGTGTCTTCGTCGACGGGTGAGCCTGTCCTCACCCCGCCCGAGACGCCTCGCATCGCCTCCGCCGCCCAGCCGCCGCCCGCTGCGGCCCTGTACCTGGACTCCCGGCCGCCTCCTATGGCCGTAGACGGCCCCCGCGAGACTCTCGTCTACATGGTCAACGTCCGCGGCACCACCACGCCCGACGACTTTCCCTATCAGGCGGACTGGGCCGCCCGCGACGTGACCTCCCAGGATTGGGCCACCTTCATCAACTTCTTGCTGCCAGACCACACGACGCGGGGCAACGAGGCCGTCATCGACCGCAAGCTGCGGACCGAGGGCCGGAGCGACGGGACCAGCTCGGCCAGCGGCCGGTCCCACGCCGAGGCCCAGCTCGAGCACGTCCGGGAGGCGGGGCCCGAGGCCACTCGGAGGAGGGAGGATGCCGAGACCACCATCGTGCAATGGAACTTCCGCTTCTTTGGCCCGCGCGGCATCAGCGTGCGCCTCGAGCCGACGCCCGAGCCGGAGAGGATGCCGGGATCGTGGGATGCAGCTTTCGACGCCAACTTCAGGGGGCTCCCCGTCGAGCAGCAGCAGCAGCAGCGGGAACGATGGGAACAACAGCGGGAGCGTCATCATCAACATCTGCATCAACAGCTGGAGCAGCAACATCAGCAGAGGGAACGGCAACACCAGCAGCTCCACCAGCAGCTGGAACAGCAACGTCAGCAGCGGGAACAGCAACATCAACAGCTCCATCAACAGCTGGAACAACAGCAGCAGCAACGTGAGCAGCAGCAACAGAACAGCAGGACCTGGTGCGGCTTCACCCTCGACGACAACGGCATCCGCTATGGAGACAGGTTCGTCGCCGACAGCAACGGGTTGCGCATTGGCAGCCTCGTGATGGACAGCAGCGGCATCCGTTTGGGCGAGCAGGACGCCAACGCCGCGTCGAGGGGCTTTGGACCAAGCATGGGCTTTGGCCTTGGCCCTCAGGGCCCCATGGGCCCATCCCGTGGTGGTCCGGCCAGACATGACGTCCCCCACCAATGGTCGCAAGATGGTGCCGGCGACAACCTCCGTGGCCCAAACCGTGATGACAATGGTGACCGTGGCCTTAACGAGCAAGGCGGAAAAGACGGGCAGCGCGGCAGACGGCGCGACGCTGATCACAAGGGCTCACATGAGCGGTCCGAATCAGCAAGTTCCCATTCGTCCTCGTCTTCCGCCTCGTCCTCGAGCTCCGAGTCCTCCATCGGGTCCCTCCCCGACTACGACGATGTCAGGGACGCGCAGCTGCCTCTCTACACCACGCGCCTGAAAGACTGGACGTCCAACCCAGATCAGATGCGCAGCAAGAGCGACGTGAAGCAGCTCAAGACGGAGCTCAAGGCCGCCAAGTCTGCCCCCATCGATCCCAACATGGACAAGAAGGCGCTCAAGGCTCAACTAAAGGCTCTCACGCAGGCATGGAAGCAAATCAAGAAGGCTCAGAGGGTTAGCCGCAGGGCTACGAAGCGGGAACGGCGGCAAAGGCGAAAGGCAGAGAGGAGGGAGCGGAAGCAGCACAGGAGGGACATGAAGAGGGCCCATCGGGACCACAAGAGGAACCGAAGGGCCATGCCTCCCATGCCCCCCATGCCTCCCATGCCTCCCATGCCTCCAGCGCCTTCGGCTCCACCAGCACCACATGGTGCTCCCGCAGCGCCACCGCCTCCCCCAGCCCCTGCCTTTCCGAACTGGTGCGACCCGGCCCAGTATAACGTCGGCAGGCACGGTCCATCGCAGCGTGGCCGGGGCGGGCCCTTTGGCTTTGGTCGAGGCGGATTCTTCGGTTCCCGCGGGCCCCCCGGGCCGCCAGGACCCTGTGGCCCCCGAGGCCTCTTCGGCGGCGGGCCGTCACGCCGGGGCAACCTCGCGGGAGGCCCCCGCGGACACTTCGGCGGCCCCGGCCCGTGGGGCCGGCACACGCCCACGGCGCCGGGTGCGTGGCCGGAAGACAAGAAGCAGGACGACGTCGACAGCGGCGGCCACGAGACGGGCGTGGCCACGCCGCCGCCGGGCGCCGCATCAGCGGCCAAGTACCGCACCGCGGACGACCTCGAGACGGAGATCCACCGCAAGATGACGCAGGTGGTCGAGCTCGACGCGGGCGGGGAGAAGGCGGCGCTGGAGAAGGAGCTGGAGGCGCTGCTGGAGACGCTGGAGCGGGTGCGCATGGAGGCGGACGAGGAGTACGCCCGGGAGCTGGCGGGACAGTAAGGGTCAGTACTGATGGGCGCGTGTGGGCTGTGATGAATTGGCCGTTTAATGTACGATGCTTGACTTTGGGATCTTGGGATACTGGGGTTGGATGATTATCACTTAATGGGGTGATGGACACGGTTGGGGCGCGCGGCTGTCAGGGTCATTGCAATTCTCTAGATGATATCTCATAGCGCGATGCGAATTGATGGAAAACTCTCTTTCTCTCAGGTTGCAATTGTCAGATCCCTGTTCATGTATTTGTCTCCGTACATGTAAGCCGTGAACGTAGACTTGTCCTCTCCGCCGGCCCCGAGCGGTATAGATGCTTCGATCTTTTTGTCTATCCATCCCGTCGCCGCCTCCCGCCTCAGTTCTTGCTCTCCACCTTTTCCACCAGGTCGCCGACGCCCAGCCCCCGTCCGACGGCCACCTTGATCTTCTTGCCGCCATCGGCCGCCTTCTTCCCGTCCTTGTGGGGGTCGTGGCCGACGTCGCCGACGGCCTCGCCCTCGTCGACGCCGACGGTGCCGTTGGCCTCGTCCTTGGCGCCGTCCTCAGCCGCCGCCTTCTCCCGGTCGTCGTCCTCGGCGGCCGCCGCGGCGTCGACCTGCTTTCGGATGCCGGACAGGTCGAGCTTCATACAGAAGGCGTCCTCGCCGTCGGCGTAGTACTTGGCCTCGGTCTTCTCGTTCTGGAAGCGCAGCGTGTCCTCGTACAGGTGGCGCGCGGCCACGTTGGAGACGCGCACGTGCAGGGAGACGTATTTCGCCTGGAACGTCTCCACCATGGCGAGCTCTGCGGTCGGGTCACTCTTGTCAGCGCATCGCTCCTCCATCATCAACGTCCCTCGCCGGCCCGGAGGGGCAACGGGCTGGGCTCGCGGGGGAAGGGGGGCGGTAGGGGAGGCGACATACGGCTCTGGCGCATCAGCTTCTCGGCAATGCCCAGCCGTCGGTGCGTCCGCATGACGCTGAGGCTGGTGATGTGCCCGTGCGGGACGCCGTCGGCCGGCTCCTCCTCCATCTTGGCGAGCACGTAGCCCACGATCTTGGGGTAGTCGTAGGCGCCCCGCCGCGGGCGGCTGACGTCGACGGCCACGAAGCTCAGCTGCGGCCACGACAGCGCGTGGTACAGGTAGTACTTGAGGAAGTAGTTCTCGGGCAGGTTCTCCAGGTTGGCGTGCTGGATCAGCGGCAGGTCCGCGCTCGTGAGCAGCCGGATGTCCATGGCGGGCTGTGCGGCTGGCTGCCCCTGGGGGTGTGCGACGGAGGGAAAGGTGGGAGACGAGTAGGAGGAGGACTATGCGCGCTGCGGGTTCGTGCCTTGCCGGCAGGTCGTCGTCGTCGTCGTCGCGGGAGGGAGGGCGGCTGCGGTTGTCGGGGAGGCGTAGAGTTGGAGGTGGAAGCTCGCAAACCGCAAATCTGCCCCTCATGCACCTTAAGTCGATTTTTGTGGATCCCATCCAGACGACGGCCGACACCGCGCCCCGGATCTCGTTAACTTTGTTAACACTTCAATGGTATGAAAACTCTTTGAACGAGCAAATTTATACGCCCACATCTTGATTCATGCGCCATTCTATCGCTCTACATGGCTCTAGAGTCTTTGACATGACCAGCTTCGCTTACATGATACACCTCGCTCAGCAGCAACTCCCCTTGACCGTCGGCGCCAAACTCGTCCTGAATGCCCATGATCTTGTCGTCATCATAATCGTCCCGGCTATCATAGCCACCCGATCCCTCTACTGCTTCTCTCGTATCGGCAGGTCTTTCGTGACCTCGGCAGACGGCACCGTCATGCCCCCGGCCGCCGATGTCTCGTCCTGAGCCTTGGTCTCGTTGTTGGTGACCTTGCTCACCACCTTGTCCACAACGGCACCGGCCTTCTCGCCGAGGGCTGCCTTTGCGGCCTCGGCCGCCTTGGCCGCCTTCTTGGCCTTCTTCTTCTCCTTCTCCTCCTGCTTCTTCTTCTTGGCCGCCTCCTCGGCCGCCCGCGACTCGGCCGTGCCGCCGTACGTCGCCTTCCACTCCGCCACCTTCTTGTCCTCTATCCTCGAGAACAGATGCGCAGCCTTGCCGATCTTGTGGCCGCCCTTGAGCGTCTCGGGAGCCCAGGTATCCGGGATGGAGCCGAGGGTCGTGTTGAGCTGCGCGCAGATGGCATCGGCCGTGGACGGCATGTATGGCGACGCGAGCGACGCCAGGAGGTGGCAGAGGTTCAGCGCCAGGCCAATGACCGTGTGGGTCCGCTCCGGCTTCTCCAGCAGGTTCGCGTTGTCCAGGCGGTACTGCAGCAGGGTGTTGCCCTCGGTGCTGATCTCCATGAGCTTCTTGATGCCGGCCCGCAGGTGGACCTTCTCCATGAGGTCCACGTACTCGGCCAGGAGCGTGTTGACCCGGGAGATCCAGGCAGGGAAGTCGAACGTCTCGTCCGTGAAGGAGGCGGAGAACTCGGGGACGGTGCTGTCGCACTTGGCGTTGACGAACTTGACGATGCGGTTGACAAAGTTGCCAAAGTTGGCCAGGAGCTCGCTGTTGTTGGCCAGGGCGAACGAGTGCCACTCGAACTGGGTGTCGCTCGTCTCGGGTCGGTTCGACAGGAGGTAGTACCTCCAGACGGACGGCGAGATGCCAATGTCCTTGACCTGGTTGCCGAAGACGCCCACGCCCCTCGACTTGGAGAACTTGCCGTTCTCGTAGTTGAGGTACTCGGTCGTGGACAGGTGGTTGAGCATGGTCCAGTTGTATCCCGTGCCGATCTCGGATCCGGGGAAGATGACGGTGTGGAAGGGCACGTTGTCCTTGCCCATGAACTGGTAGAGCGACACGTCGTCGGGGTTCTTCCACCACTGCTCCCACTCATCGGTGTAGTTGGCCGTGATGGAGGGGTAGCCGATGCAGGCGTCGAACCACACGTAGATGACCTTCTTCTCGAAGCCGGGCAGCGGGATGGGCACGCCCCACTTGAGGTCGCGGGTGATGCTGCGGCCCTCGAGGCCCTTGGTCAGCCACGACTGGGTGATGGAGACGCCGTTCTGGGGCCAGCCGTGTTTCTTGTGCGCCTCGGCGAACCACTTCTCGATGTCCGGCTGCAGCTTGTCGAGCAGCAGGAAGATGTGCTTGGTGTCGCGGGGAATGGGCTGGGCGCCGTCGATCTTGCAGCGCGGGTTGATGAGCTCAAAGGGGTCGAGCAGGCCGCCGCACTTGTCGCACTGGTCGCCGCGGGCATCCTCGTAGCCGCATTTGGGGCAGGTGCCCTCGACGAAGCGGTCGGCGAGGTAGCCGTCGTGCTTCTCGCAGTAGGGCTGGGTGGTGGTGCGCTCCTCGAGGAAGCCCTTCTCGTGCAGCTTCAGGAAGATGTCCTGGACGATCTCCGTCTGCTTCTGCGTCGTGGTGCGGCCGAAGTAGTCGAAGCCGATCTCGAACCAGTCGTACACCTCCTTGTGCTTGGCGTGGAACTCGTCGCACAGCGCCTGGGGCGTCTGGCCCGTCTCGAGGGCCTTGGTCTCGGTGGCGGTGCCGTACTCGTCGGTGCCACAGATGTACAGCGTCGGGCGGTCGCGCAGCTTGCTGAAGCGGGCGTAGACGTCGGCGCTGAGCACGCTACCCACCACGTTGCCCAGGTGAGGGACGTTGTTGACATAGGGGAGGGCGCTGGTGACGAGCGTGTTCTTCTTGCCCTTAACGGGCAAGATGGGGTTGGAGACGGGCATTGCGGCGCAAGCGACAACTACCTCTCGTTCCGGGGAAGGCGGTGACAGGTCTGAGGTGGCGATGCTTGGAAGCCTGGCGGGTGCAACAGATAAATATCGAGCCGGTCCCGCTGGGCGCACGACTGACTCACGGCCTTTCTCGCTTTTCGACGTTTGGAGGGGCTAGAGCGTGGTCGGAGTCGAAGTTGGGCGGTGCGGCGTCACGTGTGAGGGGCAGTCAGGGTCGCTTTTCCGCTGCCTCACCCCACCACTACCGCCGTTATCACGCAATTGTCGGTGCCGGGATATATTGAAAGATGGGATATGAAAACGGGGCTATTCTACGTCGCGGGGTGCATAATCTTCTGCTATCAAGCTCATTGTGACTGTATGGCGAGTCGCATCTCACGGGAAGACATCTATAGCTGGACACCACATCCCAGTAATGCGCCCAAGTACTCGTATGCCAACATCCATCCGTAGGACGACGCTTTCAAATCCACCTTCACCACACCCACCCTCCTCGCCGCAGTCCTCTCACTCACCCCACCAGCAACCCTCTTGCAACACACACATCACTCCCAGACCAAGCACACCACACTCACAGCTCCCACCATGTCCGAGGATCCCCTCGAGGACGTCTTCAACCTCGAGGAGCGCTTCTACCAGCAGGGCTACAAGCAGGGCCTCGAGGATGGCGCCGCCGCCGGCCGCATCGAGGGCCGCGCCTTTGGCATGCAAAAGGGCTACGAAAAGTTCCTCGAAAGCGGCCGCCTAGCCAGCAAGGCCGTCGTCTGGGCCAACAGAATGCCGCAGAAGACGGCGCCGCCCGGTTCCGCCGACGAGGCCTCGTCGACGACGCCGGAGCGGTGCACGCTGCCGCCCCTGGCCAACAACGCGCGCCTCGAGCGCAACGTCAAGATGGTCTATGCGCTGGTAGAGCCGGACACGCTGGCTACGGAGAACACGGACGAGGCGGTGCAGGACTTTGACGACCGCGTGAAGCGGGCGCAGGGAAAGGCCAAGGTGGTAGAGCGAATGGTTGGCGGTGCCGGGGCCGCCTCAGGATCAGCGATATAAAAGGGAAGGGCATCACGGCGTTGCATCATTTTCATCTCGGTACATGGCATGCACGGAGTCTCGGCCCGTCACGGGAATATGGAAGCATTGGATTTTGAAACAACATAGGGAATAAATCTATATCCCTCTGATTCGCATCGTCTTATGTACAGAGCAAAACACCTCTTTTTCCTCTATTGGAAGGACCGGCAAGGGTATCTGTGACCTCGTTAGCAAATCTATCCCCTTTGCATGGTTTGAACACTCCCACTCACCCCGCGGGATACGCGTTCTCCTCGGAGAGCTTGTACTTGTGCACGTCCCACGATCCCGACGCCAGGGACTGACCGCTCGGCAGCGGGGGCAGCCCGTTCACGAACACGTCCTTGGCCACATCCTTGGGCGCCTTCTCGAAGAACTTGGCCAGCCCCGTCTCGCCCTCCTCCTTGGCGGCCACAAGCTGCTTCTCGCCAGCCTCGCCGATCAGCTCGACCTTGGGCTGCGCCGCGCTGCCAACCGTCAATAGCTGCGCCACATCTGCCTGGCCGAGGACGCTGAGCTTGGGGTACGAGCGCCGCGCGTCGCGCTTCCAGTAAGGGTTGTCGGCGATGTCGCCGGCGGGCAGCGTCACGGGGTCGTCGTAGGCGAGGGGGTCGTTGCTGCCGGGCGGCGGGTTGCGGTACCACGGGTTGAGGGGAACACCGTTGGAGCGGTTAGGGTCGATGGCGAGGGCCTTGCGGACGGTCTCCCAGATGCCCTTGGACTGCAGGGTTTGTTTCTGGACAGAGGTCAGACGACGGTCGAGGAGCAAAGGGCCTCGTCCGGGAGGAATTCGCGGCTGCCCACGGAGAGCAATTGACGGCGACAATCGGGGAGGGCGTTGCGTAGACGTACCTTTGCGAGGGACACCACGCCGGAGGCGGCCTTGGCCACCGCCTTGGACGACATTTTCGCGGTGATGGTGGATGCGACGATGTTGAGGGAGCGACGAGAGTTAGAGGTAGGATGCATTCGTGATGCTGGAGTCGGGGAGCAAATTAGCCGACCAATTGCCGGCCAAACGCGGTGCGAGCTACCCTATACCTCAACTCGAATCGTCCGAGCTGCCAATGTTGGAGCTGGTAACTGACATTGCCAACGGTGAGCTACATAAATTGAAACCATCGTTTCTGTTTTTTAAAACAACATTGTTGTGTAACTGAGCGTTTTTGGCTCGCGCTTGAAACGCGCTTGCAATTTGGGTCGGACAACTGCTCATGCATCAATGCTTCATACTTCACACAGCTCGGAGTACCAGTATTGGCATCGTGAAGTAACATCACCCAAAACCCAGGATGGATTATTTGCAGGCTTTCCTACTCCACGATTATTGCAGATGTGATATGGGCCCCAGCCGAATACAAACAGAGTCGCTTGCTACACTATCCCACAGATGCCAGCCATCTACGTCCAGCAGCAGCACTACACTCTCATCCCACGTAAATGATATATCTCTACATCATCTCTCTCTCCACCCATTCTCCCGTCCACACTGGCCCGTCCCCCCCACAACGCATCACTTCTTCAGCTCCTCGACGAGCGCCTTGACGCGGTCGTGGGTCGCCGCCGGGCCGCCGGGCTCGGCGACCAGCACGCGGCCCTCCTTGTTGACGACGAAGACGCCGCGCTGCGTGCCCTTGGGCTGCTTCTTGAGGCCGATGGCCGCGATGAGCGTCGCCGCCGGGTCGCACAGCAGCGGGTACGGCAGCTTCTGCTTCTCGCGGAACGTCGTGTTGGCCTTGGGCGAGTCGCTGCTCAGGCCGTAGATGGCGAGCCCGTCGGCCGTCAGGGGCTTGTACGAGTCGCGGAAGAGGCAGACCTGGTTGGTGCCTGGACAGGACGAGGTCAGTAAAAGGGCATGCACATGGGCGCGGGTACCGTGCGATTCGATGGTGGTGGTGGTGGTGATGGGGAGTGTGGTTGACTCACATCCAGGCGTGGAGGCCTTGGGGTAGGTGAAGAGAACGACGCCCGAGCCGCTCTCCTCGACCAGCTTCTTCAAGCTCGTCTTCTCGCCCTCGTTCGTCTCCACCTCGC
Source organism: Tolypocladium tropicale (assembly GCA_024340005.1). Taxonomy (NCBI): domain Eukaryota; kingdom Fungi; phylum Ascomycota; class Sordariomycetes; order Hypocreales; family Ophiocordycipitaceae; genus Tolypocladium; species Tolypocladium tropicale. The sequence continues at coordinate 92,730 of JALHBU010000206.1, read as the reverse complement.
CACCGAAGCCATCAAGGTCGATGACATCGCCGACAGCCACGCCGGCAGCCTTCTTCTCCTCGGCCTTGGGCGCCTTCTTGTCCTCGTCGGCCTTGGGCGTCTTCTTGTCCTCGGGCTCGGCCGCCTCCGTCTTCTTCACCTTGCTCGCCGGCTTGGCGGCAGCGGGCTTCGCCTTGCTGGCCTTCTTCGCCACGGGCGCGGGCGCGGGCGGCGGCTGCGGCGCCTTGCGCTTGCGGAGCTCGACAGGCATGGTTTGCGATGCGACGGGACGGGTTTGCAGCTTCTGGGTCGCGCACGCGTCGCAGTGTGGGAGCAATGACTGGCGAGAGCGAGGGCCACGCACGACGAGGGAAAAGGAGAAGAGGAGGAAGGGGAGGCGGAGGAGGAGGAGGAGGCTGGGAGCGGCGGCGCGGCAGAGATATTATTATAAACGCCAGGGGTGGTGCCGTCTGTCGCAATCTGCGCCGTCGTCGCGATCAAGCGCAGCTTACGTTGTCTGTGTTGGTTGCGCTTCGTGCTCAGCCACCAATCAGCCCGCGCAACCGGCACCGTTCTGGCGACAGAGCTGGAAAACGGAGGCACGGGAGCTTGGGCCGACACCCTTCCAGGTTACCCCCACAGGGCCCTACGGCCGCTGCTGCGGGGCGCTACGATCCCTGCCTGGCACGACCGTTTCCCGTCCCGTTTGAGACGCCGCGCGACGTGCCAAAGGAGAAGCCCTTGACCCTGTACCAAAATGCGAGGCCGCACGGTGGAATCCTCGTAAACGAAACTGGCACCTCCGGCCCTCAGCCCAGCTCCGGCTCCGGCCTGTGACATCGGCTGTTGCGCGACACCACGTCCCGACCCGAGGCAGCGCCCCTGCGTCCATCAACGCCGCCCTCCATCCCGCACGCCGTCCTGCCGCCCATGGATCCTCGGGTAAGTCCGGCGGCGCGACCGCTTCCTGCTGAGGCGCCCGTCACTGACGATGATTGTTTCGTTGCCTAGAAGTTCATGGCGCCCCTGGCGGCGTTTACCATGGCTGGGCTGCTGTTTGCGTGAGACTCACACGGCCCATCATCTGCCGTACCGCATCTGACGCAGATCTACAGATACACGAGATCGTCCATCCGCGCTGCCAGGAACCAGTCCGTGAGTGGCCCATTGTTTCAGCAAATGCAAATGCTCAATGCCCCCTTCACGCTGCTGACGTCTCACCCGGCAGCAATCGAGGAGGCAAGGCTAGGTGCAAGTCCGGAGCAGGCGACACCTCAGCACCGTCTCGCATATATCATGAATAAATAGCTTGTATGAAATCATCGGGAACCCGTCTGCCTATGTACATACAAAGTGGCTATGCTACTATCATGCTCGTCGCGTGCCCCTTGCAACAAAAAATGCGCTTTCCTCTGCGAAACACTTTCACATGCACGCCGACTGCGCCACTATGAGACAAGAAAGGAAAGAAAAAGAACCGGCAACGAAAGCAACCGCACATGCCGAACCGCCCAGCCGTATGAACCCCAGAAACCCATGTCGTCTATACCTACAGCCGTCCAAGTCCGGGTATCTCAGCCTCGCTCCCAGCTGCGTCGAGCGCCTTTCGTGAACATGTAAGGAACCGCCGCCAACGCCCTCGCCCGAGGGCTTCCATGCGCGACTCTGTCGAGGCATCATCACGCCTCTTCCGAGCGACCCTCTAAGACATTCTTGCCGCCTGTCTTGAGCCCGTTGAGTTGCCTCATGACATACTCGTACGTCAGCATCGTAACCGTCGCCGCCGGCACCGCCCGCATCATGTTGGTGCCAAGCCCGGCATAAAACGCCCGCCAGCCCTCCTCCCGCAGGATTGTCTTGCACGTCATCACGATGCCCCTGTACTTGCGGGTGTCGTTGCCCGATGCCCCGTTCTGTGCCGGGTTTGCGATGCCTAGACCCTGGAGGTAATGTTCACCCGCGACCGGTCGTCGTTGCGTCTGGAGTCTGGTCCGAACCACCTCGTGCGGATACGTCGCGCTGCTGGCCAGAATCTTGGACAGTATCGAGGCCGCCAAAATCCCTACCCAATGCGCCGATTCCCCTTGCGCAGGCGCCTCTCCCATGCCTTGGCCCGTGAAAGTCGTCTTGAGGAACTCGTAGGTCGGAAACTGAACCGCCACGTGCGTGAGCCCGAGGAGCGCCGGCGTGAGGCCTGAGTAAAACGACACGAGCCCTTCCGACGTGTACATCTTCCTCGCAGCGTCGAGCGTGGACCGGTAGTGCCACGGGGCCTGCTGTGTTGGCGGCGATGTCGGCGTGTTGCCCGGTTTCGGGTACATGCTGTGGAAGTGGTGGTCTTGGGCGGGCGAGTTGCTCTGTGACATGAGCCTAGTCTTGATGACCCAGATGGGGTTCGTGGCGATGGTGCTGCTCGCACCGGCGATGATGGAGGACCAAAAGTTTATGATGTGTGTGTTTGCTGCAGAGACATGGAGTTAGCTCGTGCGCGCCGACGGGACCGTGGAGCGGACAACATACAGGAGTGCTGAGCCATCCAGACCTTGCTCTTGTTGTAGACGGTAAACCACACCGCCCACGTCGGCAAGTACCCGAGGACAATAGGTCCCAGCCCTCGATACATGCCTCGGATGCCCTCCTGGCGCCAAATGACCTTGGCCGTGCCAACCAGGCCATTGTACATCCTGGGTTGCCCAACGTGCCGACCGTCATTGATGATCTTGTAAGCCCCCTGGGCCTGCAGCTTGGTCTTGATGACGTCCAGCGGACACGTAACAACGCCGGAAGTAAAGCCGCCTATGGCACCGGCGATGGCGTTGAACTGGGAGTCGGAGGCTCGGACCGCCCACTTCTGCAGCGGATTCAAGGTTCGCTTGTGATCCATGGGGGCGGAATCGGCGGCGAGTTGTCGGTACGAGACTGCTGCATCATCTGGGGACGAGGCTACCCGGCTTGGCTCGGGGGATTCTTCAAGAGACATCCCCTCCTCGGCGTGCCGGGGTTGCTTCGTGGATCAAGGATATTCGTTGTTGTCGACTCGAGTCCGGTTCGGCGGGGACGGGCGGATGTGAGGCGTGCGTGCAAGCCCGCTTCTGCGTCCGCCTCGGTCCCTCGGTGCCGGATATCGACTACGTCTTTGCTGTTGAGACGGCTTCCTCCGCCGTAGCGGCTGTGCGTGGGGTTCGGTGTTGCTGCCCGGGAACGAATATCGTCATCCGATGCCGGGAGATACAGGCCTGGCGGATACTGCGGGGAACGCAACGCTCCCACGCCGCAGTCACCGTTGCCGCCTAGCGAACGCCGCCGGCCATTGACTTTGCAGCAAAATTCAGATGAGAAACCGCCGAGTACGCGGGCAGAGGGCGCGGATGGGAAGCGAGGCGATGCGGACGAGGGTACGCGCGGGGGCGAGGCGCGGAGGTGGGTGGTGGTGGGCGTGAAGGTTGAGAGAGGAGGGAAACAAATGTGGAGGAGATGATAATGACGAGCGCCGATGTTTTCAGGCCCTGGAGCCTAGCAGGTCTGGGCCACCCAGCGATATTTTTTAGTGGAGGTCGTCCCTGGTCGGACAGTGGCCTAGCGCCGGCCACAGGCGGCAATAGAGCTGTGGCGGTCGCCTGGCATCTGTTGAGTGCGAGTTAGCGCGTGCCGGCCCCTTGGAGCGCTCCACTGGCAGCACCTCAGACCGGCCCCCGCGGATCCTCACCACCTGGACGTGGTAAGGGCACCACTTCGGGAGGATACGGATGCAGAAGCCACTGCCATCTCGCGCCCTGGAGTATCGGCGGCGGGTCGATGGCCATGCATGAGAGCCTCTGCTAGAGAGACCAAGGTTATGCACCTCGTTGCATCAATGACGTCTCTGCCCTCCGTCCTACCACAAGGTTGACAGGAACACGAGACAAGCCTCCACCAATGGGCTTCTCAACCGATGTGCAGACACGAAGCTGATTTAAAATTGACCATTCTCATTCCACGGTTACAATAGGCGTCGTCGCAGACTTCCAATCAATTCCAGTTCGAGGGCGAGTCCAATGGCTGCACCTACCTAGAGCTAAGACGCTGAAGGCAGCGAAGGGATGAATTCGTCACTCCCAAGGTCCTGACTAGTAACATCCTGATTACTCTGATTGGCCTGGTTTTTTCGAACCCTCCCTGCGGAGACGCCGATGAGGCAGATGAGATGATATTGAAGAAAGTGCCAAGTACGTGTGCATGTTGATAAACAGCAAAAGCACTGGAAAGCACCTATACGCATGAAGTGTGAGAGAAGAAATCACAAAAGACCGCTGCATGCCGTGGAAGAAGTCTGCTGGTCGTGAAAAGGATTTTCGTCTTCACTCTGTTTCACGCCTCATCCCCAATTGATAGGCCTGGAGGAGTGAAAATGAAAATGAACGCCAAAGGTGCTTCGACAGCAGGATCAAGCCCAATGGCACCAGGCATGTTCGCAATCCACGAGTGAAGTCGATCAATAATAGAGCGTTGCCGGAACCGAACGGAGCAGCCAACTGCAGCGTCCGTTTCACGATCACGTGTGACCGTACCTCGCAGACCGTTCCGTCCAGCACCGAAGGCCATCACGTGACGTCCCGGCCGCTGCCAGTTTTGCGGGCTGGCCTCTCTCCCAATCATCATCGCCGCATTTCGCGCATCAAGTGAGCCGTTGCCGAAAAAAAGACCTCTACCCGACAACGAAACCCGTCACCGCCCGCCCGCCCACGACGCAACCATGAGCGGCTACTCCCTCGCGCCCTTCATCCTGCGCCGGCCCTGGCTGGCCAAGATGGTCATGCCCGCCGCCAACTGGTACGCCGGCGCCGCCGGCTACCGCAAGCTCGGCCTGAGGTACGACACGCCACTCCCTGGAGCTGGGTCAATTGGACGCGGGAGGACGCTGCGAGACGAGAGACGGCTCTCCGTGAGGACCGGCACGCTGACGAGTGGCAATTGACAGATACGACGACCTGATCGAGGAGGAGCGCGAGTCCACCCAGATCGCCCTCAAGCGTCTCTCCGCCAAGGAGGCCTACGAGCGCATCTACCGCATCCGCCGCTCTATCCAGTGCAGCTACCAGCACAAGCTCCTGCCCAAGGACCAGTGGACCAAGCCTGAGGAGGTACGCCTGTTCTCCCCCTCCTGATACCGAACGGGGAACCTGTGCTACGGAAACCGGCCGGCTGTGACGAGGGGAACACGGATGGCTAACATCTCTCTCGCAGGACGTCCCCTACCTGCGCTCCATCATCGAGCAGGTCGAGGCCGAGCTCGCCGAGAAGGATGCTCTCGACTCCATGTCCGTCATCAAGAGGCACTAAGCGATCGCAAGCGGAAGAGAGAGACTTGAACCTACGAAAGGAGGGAGAGCCCGGTGGTTGTGGCGTCTCTTTGCGGAGGATGGCAGCTGTTGATGCAAGGACTTGAAAGACGTAAAGTCTTGTGTACCCTTACTATGTATAGACGTGGTCTTGACCCTCAGACTTATTGACTCGATCACAAAGCTCGCCGTCGTATCTCGGACACATTATATTTACTGTACAACACTCCCCATGTGGTCATCTCCCGGTCTGCCGGGATTGGCTACGAAATGTTACATCAGCCAACCCTCCGTAAATACTCCTCCATATCGACGCCGGCACCAACAGCCAGCCTGGATCCTACGAGTACGCTGGATGCACTCATCACCATCTTTCACGCCCTCAGCTGTGCAAGAACCCGTGCCGAGACGCCAGGAACGCCGCATCATGAGCCGCTGGGCATATACCGCCAACTCCCCGTTGCTCGTGGCCTTTCGGTACGCATCGTCGCGCTCGGCAAGGCGCTGGACCGTCCTCGCTGTCTGTCAAAACTCGTAGGAATTTGCCCCTGCGTGGCTAAAGTACAGATCCAAAGGTCATGGGTGACGCCTGCCTGTATCCCTTACACTCGCTGGTAGAAAAGCAGGTAGGCAACCTTGTTGTCCTTGATGCTCTCCTTGACCTGCTTCTCCTTGGCGGCGTTGTTGCCAGTGCCATTGACGATGTTGCTCCACCGCTTGTTACCGCTGGCAGAAGCCGTAACCTCCTTCCAGCCGTCATCATCCCCGGTGTCATCGTCGATGATGGCGCCGAACCGGTTCGCCGAAGAGCTGCCCGCGGCGGCGTTCTCCCTGCGCACGTCTTTTACGTCCTCCTCGGATCCACCTTCGGCAACATCTTCGCTGCGCACGCGCCGAAGCACGGTGTCATCCATGCGAATCCACTCTCGGCCGTCCTGTCGGCGCACGTCCACAGTATAGTGGCCGCCGCTCGCGTTCTTGCCGTGGTGGTAGACCACGCTGATGAGCTTGTACTTGGGCATTGCGCCCTCGCCCATGGTCTGGCGCTTCTGTCTCGAAAGGGCCTCACGAGGGATCTCGAGCTCCAAGGGGTAGCCGACCTTTTTCCAGATCTTGATCGTGCCGTGGCCCTCGGCGTCGAACTGGAAGCGCTTGAGGTGCAAGATCAACACCGGCGGCAGCGATTCGATGAATACTTGCTTTGTGGCCACGACGTCCTTGCCGCGGGGAGAGTTGAAGTCGCCTTGGAGGCGCTCCGGGCGGGTCAGCCCGCGCAGAGCATCGACGACGTTGCGAACATCCGGGGAGCCGATGTCCAGCTGGAGCGGCTGGTACGGCTCGGTGGTGATGGAGTCCTTGAGACCCGGCACGCGGAACTCGGATCGGAGAAGCCCGCCAAAGATCTTGTTGATGGGTGTCGACGAGTTGGATCCTGAGGAACGAGTGACGGCGGCGCGCTGCTTGCGGCCTACCTCGAGCCAGTCGCCCGGGTTCTCCGAGCTTTGGCTGGCCGCAAGATCGACCGATCCCGTCTCCGAGTCGGTCGACTGCGAGCTGCTCATGACGTGAGTGCACTCGTCGTCGAGAGACTGCAGCAAAAATCCCAGAAACTCCTCAGCATCCTGCTGGTGACCACGCTGCAATCAACAGTTAATAATCGACGCGACTAAATACCGAACGACGGTGCTCACCCTCATGCTCGCAAATCGTGAAAGCTGTCTTATGGCCTCGTAGACAAATTCAGGAGTAAAAGGCTCGCCGTACTTTTCGAGATCTTCGCTCTTGAGACCGCGTCGCAGTTGCTCGGCGGATGATCCAGACGCAAGCACCTTATACTCATGCATGAACATGATCCTTTGCTATGTAAGCTTCAGTGCCACCAATTGGGGGAAAGATACTGACATTGCGTCGACAAGCGGAGTGTCGCTCTTGAAGCTGTGCACAGCCCTCTTGCTGACCTGGCCGAGAAAATCGTAAAACGGAACGCAAAACATGAGAACCTGCAGAACCTGCGCAGTGTTAGTCAAGAGTAGCCTCTGAAAAAGTTGCATGACGTACTGAGTTCATATAACACATATTGCCGGTGTTGATGAGTCCACGGGGTTCGAGGAAAGAAATCTTGTCGCCACTGTCGACGCGGTAGGCGCGAATGGCTTCAGCGAGCGAGTTGGCGTTGGACTTGGAAAAAGTAGAGCCAGCAGCGTCGGGAGAACCTCCGTTCGGCATGGCTCCAGTGCCGTTGGGACCAGCCATGTTGACGGCATTCTTGGCTGAAGCCTTCGCAAAGAGGTTTGCCCAGCTCGTAGGGGCAGCTTTGGCAGGGGGGCTGGCTGGGGCACTCTCGGCAGCCTCAGTCGGCTCGGCGCCATTCACGGTCGACTCATCTCCGGCATGGGCTGCGTCGCCGACTTCAGAGGCCTTGGAAACCTGTTTCGGCAGAGCAGGGACCACAGGGACAGCGGACGTCGCAGAACGACCCTCGGCATGAGTGGCGCCTTCGCTTACGGCAGCGGCTGCCTCTGGCTGCTGAGCAGAGCTGGCGTTTGGAGCCAATGGCGCCGATTTGGTCTCGGGCGACGGCTCCGTAGGCTGGCTACCAGTGGCTACTTGAGAGGGCTTCACGGAGGCGGGTACAGCCTGCTCTGGGGTTGCGGCAAGCTGGTCGGTAGGCAAAGAGACTGCCGCACTGTCGGCGTTGAGCGGCTTTCTCCGCCGCCTTGACCGAGGCGCTCTGGAAGGAAAGCTTGCGTCAGGTCGCGATAACCAAGGCAGCTGTTGACATGGTCAGCACAAGTGGGAACGTAGTTGGAGGATGTGAAGGCGCAACGAACCGGAGGCCGGAACGACTGGCGCTCCACAACTGGGGAGCTGTCAAGCTGCGGTGCCGCAGCCGGGGCCGGGGGAGGGGGAGCTGGCACGGGCTGCTCGATGACTTGGGGCGTCGGCGGAGTTGGCGGAGGGAGCATCTGCGACGAGTGTGTCGATGAAGGCGTGTGCGGCGGCATCGGCGCCGGTGCCGGCGGAGGCTGATAGGGCGTGGAGAGGTTGGGGGAGTGCTGGACCGGGCGAGGGTAATTGGGAGGAACGCTGACGCCTACCATCGGGACGTACTGATGCATCGATGGAGGCGACCTCGCGTAGCTCTGGTACGGCATGTAGCCCGGGGACGGCATGCCTCCGTTCTGGAACTGGGGCGGCATGCCGTAGTATCCCTGGGGCGCGTAGGGCATGTAGTTGGGATACATGGGCCCCATGTGCTGCTGCTGCTGCTGCTGGTGATACTGCGGCACATACTGCGGCTGCCTCCTGCGAGGGCCGCCGCCGGGGCCAGCGCCCATGTCGGCACCAGGGACGCCGCCGGGCCCTCCCTGGTGTATGCTCTGCCCAGCCGGCAGATGGCGGTTACTCATCCTGCCGGCTTGGGATGGTGAAGTGATACGGGTGCCGCCAAGAGACGCGACTCCCGCATCGACTTTGCTGTCGGCCTCGGGCTCAGGAGGAGCGCGCTTGTCGTCGAGGGACGGGGCGTCAG
>JALHBU010000206.1:0-83636 GCA_024340005.1 Tolypocladium tropicale | reverse complement strand
GTCGTCGTCGTCGTCGTCGTCGTCGTCGTCGTCGTCGTCGTCGTCGTCGTCGTCGTCGTCGTCGTCGTCGTCGTCGTCGTCGTCGTCGTCGTCGTCGTCGTCGTCGGCGGCTCGGGCGGCTGGTCGGGATGCGGCACGCGTCGCGCGGACTGCCGAGGTGCTCCGGCGGCAACGAGGCGACGAGGAGCCGATGCAAAATGCAAACGTCGGCGAAGTGACGGGCGGCGGAGAGGCTGCTCGCGGGGGCTGCGGATGGGGGCGGCCGCGGCAACGGGGATGCGTCCAGCCGACGTGGTGAGCAGCGATGTTGGGGAAATAAAATTTCCGGGGACGCTTTTCGCTGCGGATATTGCTCTAGTGAGCTGCGGCAAGTGACTCCGAGACGGTCGGTCGCGCTGGCCTGGCGAGCTGGCTGGCCGAGACCCCATGTCTGAGGCAGAAATGAGTGGGGCCCTCCCGTCTCCCACGGCGCCGCCCAGGTACGTACTGTGCAGCCCGTCCTCTAAGCCCGTACCCCTCCAAGCGGTCGACACCACCCCACCAAAACTTCGAGTTGGCTACCCATGAGTCAAGCGGGCGTCTGACTCTTTAAAGGCGACCCCGAATCTGGTTTTCAAACCTTCAAACTGCGACCCTGAAACCACCGGGCCTTGCATACTCACTAGACCGAAGCACAATGTCCATCATGACGGCGTCCGAGCGTCTCGCGCTCATCCGCGAGAACCTCGCCGAGATCTTGAACCCCGAGATCATCGAAAAGATCCTCGAGGAGGGTCGCAACCCCAAGATCTACTGGGGTAAGCAAGCCCGGCAGCCCATGGCCCGGCCGTGCAGGAGCCAGCTCTGACAGCGTACGCAGGAACCGCCACGACCGGCCGCCCGCACTGCGGCTACTTCGTGCCCGCCATCAAGATCGCCCAGCTGCTCCACGCCGGCTGCGATGTCACCATCCTCCTCGCCGACATCCACGGCTTCCTCGACAACCTCAAGGCGCCCCTCGAACTCGTCACCCAGCGAGCCGAATACTACCGATTCACCGTAAAGGCCATCCTCGAGGCCGTCGGCGTCTCCACCGAGAAGCTTCGTTTCGTCCTGGGAAGCTCGTACCAGAAGAGCCCCGAGTACGTCATGGACGTCTACAAGATGGCGTCCTTGATCTCGGAGCACGACGCTAAGAGGGCCGGAGCCGAGATCGTCAAGCAGACGGACAACGCTCCAATGAGTGGTCTCCTCTACCCCATCCTGCAGGTCCTGGATGAGCAGTACCTGGACGTGGATGTACAGTTCGGAGGTGAGCACGACAGAGATACAAATGGAGATCCTGACATATTTCGAGGCTAAAATGTTCCAGGCCTCGATCAGCGCAAGCTGTTCATCGCTGCCAAGGACTGGCTGCCCAAGCTTGGATACAGAGAGGTAAGCGTCACCTCGCCTTTTACGAATGATTGAGTCCTCGACTGACGACACAGCGCGCCCACATTATGAACCCTATGGTTCCCGGTTTGCATGGCGGCAAGATGAGCGCCAGCGATCAAGGTACGGATAGCCAGGCCCTCTCGGCGTGAAGACAGAGATTGACTCAAATCGCGACGTGCAGACAGCAAGATCGACCTGCTCGATCCCGCGGAGACGGTCACGAAGAAGATCAAGAAGGCCGTTGCCGCTCCCAAGGTTATCGAAGAGAACGGTGTTCTGGCTTTCGTTGAATACGTCCTGCTGCCAGCCGCCGACCTGCGTGGCAAGCGCGAGTTCGTCGTCGAGCGGGAGCGAGATGGTTTGGAGCCTCTGGTCTACACCGACATTGCGAAGATGCACGAAGACTACAAGAACGATGTGGTACGTCCTCCTGAACCCACCTCTTGCAAGTGTGATGCTAACTTGCCGCAGTTGACGCCCCAACTACTGAAGCCTGCCGTTGCCAAGTCCCTGGTCCAGCTTCTGGCCCCCATCCAAGAAGCTTTCCAGGCGTCCAAGGAATGGCAGGATATCGCCCTCAAGGCTTACCCTCCTCCCCCGAAAAAGGAGAAGAAGGTCAAGGACAAGGGCTCTCGCTACCCAGGGAAGCCGCAGCAGCAGGAGCTGCCGATCCGGGAGGCGCAATAGGAGATACCCTCGGGGGTTGGGATGGCATTGCTGCTAGAATAGATGAAACGCATAGACGGTCCAGCGAATCCATGACTGGCGTTTCGGCACCAGAATCTTGACTGACACAATTGCCCTTTTATGACTTAGACTCGCGGCAAGGTGACTCAGGCTAGACGTGATGTGTGACCCAACTCTGGGGTGCAGCTCTACATGCGTCTATTTTATTCTTGTACAGGTCTAATTCTCGCTCGCTCTCTATTCGTCTCTGAACATCCAGCGACCGCCAGGCATCATCGCCGAACGGTAGCGGGCACGTATATTCTGCTCCTCCCGCCTGGCGGCCTCTTCCCGGTCCCTTTCACGGTCTTGCGTGCTCGGAAAGTCGGCATCCCAGAAACCCGGCGGGGAGCGCATGCGCGAGAAGCGGTGTCGGTGCTTGCCGTACTTATTGGCCAGCTCGGCCGTCTTGGCCTCGACCCACAGCTCGTCGCGCTCTTCCTTGCTGATCGAAACCAGGCGGTATGCATGGTCGCCCAGGTACTCCTCCAGAAGTTTCTGCTCTTCCAGTCGCTGCGCTGGCGTGAGGGGTGGATCCGGCCGCTGCGATAACGCCAGAGCACGGAACTCCTTGCCGCAGCAGTGCATGTCCGTACAGCCAGATAGGCATGCTCTCTCTTCCTTGCCCCTGACGACGTCTGCATAGGCAAAGTCGTGGCCGTCGTTGGCTTGCGGGTTAATCTTGAAGTCGTCGAGTCGAATGTCAGCGAATGGCTTGTCGCGAATGCGCCGGGAAGGCAAAGCCTTGGATCGCTGGGGAGACTTTTGGCGAGCTGGCTCCCTCACCAGTGGCAGATTCGACCTGGGCGTTGATCCGCTCTGGGGCACCGGTAACGGCGACTTGCCGGCTGCGCCTCTCTCAAATGGAAGCTCGCGGCGCTCTGGTATGGGCAGCGTGACATCCGTTCGCACATTCGTTGCGGCTAGCAATTTCCGTTTGCCAGGCGCGTGCTGACCAGTTCGTCGCAAAATGACCTCTTCGGTGGTGGCGGATGAAGGGCTGTTGAGCAGCATACTTAGCAGGCCATTATTTGGTTGAATCGTGGACTTCAACTTCTTTGTCTCGGCCGTGGAGGTGGATGTTCCGTAAACGTTGCCATCCTCAGCCACCGAAGAGATCCCATTGGCAAGACTCCGTTTCACAGGGCGCACGTTGGGCTTCCCCCCTGCTGACCTGGCCATTCGTACGTTGACGCTTAGTGGCGTTAACACTGACGGTCTTTGAGCACCTGCCGCCGATTGCGGTGGTTGCCTATGGCTGGTAGGGGCCAAGACTGGTGTTGCAAATGGCGGCGGTACTTCAGCACTCGTACCATCGGCTCTTGAATCAGATTGCTGCAGCTCCTTCCTCTTCCGTGGAGTTGTCATTCTTTGCTCGATATCCCCAAGATCGAGGCTGTCCTGCGTGTTGAAGGCGTAGCGTCCCTTGCAGACCATCGGGCTCGAGTCAGTCCGGGGCTCTGACTTTTCTCGCGGCTCCCCGGAATCAGAGCCAGTCATGCACTTCCTCTTCTTGACAACCCGTTCCGACACTACTACTGGGATATCGGACGATGGCTCCTGCTTGACAGGCACGGCATCATTTGGATCCTCAAGCCGTGGTTGGGGCAGTCGCTGCTCGTTTTCATCTTCAACCTCGCCTTGCGTGCAATCTGACGGCATGTTAGAGACGATAGGATCCTCGTTGCCGGTGTTTCTCGCTGTGAAGAGGGACAGCTCGGCGTCGGCATTCCTGAGTGCAGCGCTTTGCTCCGCCCCAGGCTCATCGACAACGCTGAGGTTGCGGCTGGAAGCTCGAGTAGTCGGACCCCTTTGGTGAAGGATCTGGATCCCATGCTCTTCCTCCGCTTCCGCAATAAGCTTTTCCAAGCGCAAGGCGTAGTTCATCCACTTTTCGCGCTCATCCTTTCTCTTCTGAAGCGCGTCCTTTGCGGTCTTGAAGTTGGATGAGAGTGCGTTGAATCTGAGGCGAAGCTTGGAGAGTTCGGACTTCACGGCAGGCACATCATCCGAGTTGGAAGCCAGACCTGGCGCCGCGGCGGTTGGTAGACTGTGAGACCCGGAGGCAGCCGTTCCAGCCGGCAACGCTGCCACAGCCGCATCACGCTCGGCAGTGACCTCCTCCAATTGTTGACGTAGCCCGGCTATCTCAGACTCGCCTTCTTGCATGGTTTTCAGCACCTTCCTGTTCATTTGGTTGATGCTGTCTCGTTCTAGGCAGCACCGTCAGCTAGAGGCCGTGATGCTCACTGGGCCGAGACTCACCCGCAACGAGGCCCATCTCGATTTGGTCACATACGTCTTTGAGGGCGGCGAAGAGGGCGGGTCGCCCCCTGTGGAACGAGGACAACACCGCCTCCATGACGGGAAGCGCGATTGGGATTCAACCCGTTTAGTCGGGACTGATGAACTGTGTATAGTTCGTTTGGTCCGCCGAGGTTCGACGCGTCTCCACCAGGCTGCGGCGCGCGCCGGATTGCAGACGCCAAGGCACGTGACCAAAATTGAGGGCGATCTGCCTAGCAATATTCGGCGAGCATCTCCAGAATGTCTATAATTGGCAGCAGAGCAAAATAACTAAGCATTAAAAATGCTGGATAACAGCAGCTGGCCTCGAGCACGTATAATTGACCGTTGACGTAGAAGCGCAAGGCCGTGGGCTGAGCGGAAAGGCGCCTGAAGTCAGAAGCTCAGTGCTCTTGTCCAACCGATAAGCGCTTGAGGGTGGCGACGAGCCGACGAGAGCTCGGCCGCGTACTGTGCGGCCTGCAACGCCCGTCGCACCGTATTCCGCCGCAGGTCAGCGCGCGGGGGGAGCGGTCTGCCACGCCCCCCCGCCACCGCCCGTTGCCCTGTAGCTTGGGCTGCAGCTGTCGCTGTTGGCACTGGGCTTGCGCCGCCACCTGCTGCCCGCCTGCAAGATCTGGGCAGCCACCGCTAGTGCAAGCTGGCGCCTCGCCTCTGCGACGACTGAGCTCCCACAACTTTCCTCTCCTACACAATCGCACAGCTCCCGTCTCTGTTGACAGTCGCCCGTTCGCACCGTCGGCCGACATCTCCACGCCCTATTCGCCTTCTCGTAAGTGCCAGAATATTCCTCCCTCGTGTTCCTACGGAGCAGCGGCGCTGTTTCGTCGGACTCATCCCAACAAAACAACACCCTACAACACTGCCTACCGGGCGTGGAACCCAAAATCTTCCCCGCTGTGGAAAATCTCTAGCTTGCCCCGCCTTGGTACCGTTTGCTCCAGACGGCGCACGGTAAAAAACCGAGCCAGCACAGTTATCCACGAAAACTCTTCCTATTTTCGCCTGCACCGCTCTTGTACTCTTCACAGAACCTCACCCTGACCGTTACAGAACTCTAAACCACATCGCACCCCCTTTCAACGGTACGTGGCTCTTGTCTCGGGCGCGCTGCCATTTGCGCCGCCCAGTCGTACCCTTTCGTGATGGAGGAGGTGCACCATGCATCGGTCCCCGCCACGCGAGGGCTCCATCGCACATTTACATCGCACAATCACGGCGTCACTGTTTGCTGATACTGCGGCCAGATTTCCAACCCCGCCTCAACTATCAAAATGGACTCCTCCTTCACCCGTGGCGCGTGCTACTCCTGTGAGTTCATCCCCCTCTCGCTCTTTGCGCAACTGCCTCGGCAGTCAACTTGCCACTCTCATCCCTTGGCAATTCTCATGTTATTTTACGACGCGTGCTGACGATTTTCATGTAGGCGGCTCTACCGGCCACCAGGTATGATGGAACGCTCATTTTCTTGTGAAGCTCATCTCACAACAATCGTAGGCCCGTGACTGCCCTACCAAGGGCCCTGCTAAGTGCTACAACTGCGGCGGTACGTGAGAGTTATTCATCCGAAGTGTGTCGTTAGTGCTAACTCCATAATCAGGCGAGGGTCACATGAGTAAGTTTGCAATTGCAAAGCTTTGAAGAACCCGTGCTCATCATCCCAGGCCGTGACTGCCCCGAGCCCATGAAGGACAACAAGTCCTGCTACAAGTGCGGCCAGCCTGGCCACATTTCCCGCGACTGCCCCATGGGCGGCGGCCCTCCCGCGGGCGGCCAGTCCACCGAGTGCTACAAGGTGAGCAGGACCATGAGCCGAAACCCAGCACCCAGCTAATGCCTGGCTACAGTGTGGTGAGATGGGCCACATCGCCCGCAACTGCACCAAGTCTCAGTTCGGCGGCTCTTACGGCGGCGGCTTCGGTGCCGGCGGCGGCGCTGGCAAGACCTGCTACTCGTGCGGTGGCTACGGCCACATGTCCCGTAAGTGTATCCGATGTCGTGCCGCGGAACCGGACTGACCCCCCTCTGCAGGCGAGTGCGTCAACGGCATGAAGTGCTACAACTGCGGCGAGTCTGGCCACTACTCCCGTGACTGCCCCAAGGAGTCCGCTGGCGGCGGCGAGAAGATCTGCTACAAGTGCCAGCAGCCCGGCCACGTCCAGTCTCAGTGCCCCAACAACTAAGTGGCGGCCTTGGTGTGTCCTCTCAGGGTTTCATCAACCGGGGGAGGAAGTTGGCGTGGCAGCTCCATGATACCCACGAAGTTTCCTTTGTTCTTCAGACGTCTTTGAGAGTCTGACAAAAGTTTTTCCTCACCATGTACGATCGATACGACCATAAAGTGGCTGGCTCGCAACTCGCGTTGCGCGGAACCTTGGGCAACGAGACCACTACGCTTTCACCATGAGATTGGGAACACCTTGGAAAATGGATTCGCCTTGCAGCAGACGCCTTCGACGGCGTTGGCGGCTCCGACCTCGAGAAGGGAGACGAAATGGCGGCGGGGTGTCGAGTCTAACGGGATACGATGGTTTGACGGCTTTCGTCCATGGTGTTTTTTATGTTTCATTTTGGGCTCTTCCACCCAGCATGGCTGGGGGGTCGAGGCCGGAGGGTAAACGGTTCGCTTAAGGGGTAGTCAGGACGAGATGAATTGCGTTGATCCTGAACAAGTCGGCGTGAACGTTTATGCCTTGGATGGTGCAACGGAAAATGGAATGCGATTTTGGACATGCTAATGCCAACAGTCAAAAAATTGTCTCGCGCGACATCGCCGGCTGTGCTCGAACGAACATTCGGCATCAGGCATGATGGACGATACGAGCTGCCGTATCGAGAGCTCCTCAAATCATACAAGGCTCGCTATAAATGCTCCTACAACATGGCTTTGGGGAAGTTGCGCATGGCCTGCCTCACACCCAGATCGCCCAGGACCTCCTCGGCACCGCCCAGGATGGCATCAAACTTGTACGTCCGGTTGAACATCTCAATGTGCTTGCCCATGCCGGTCTGAGTCAGGCCGCGACCGCCCCAGATCTGGACGGATTCGTCAGCAATCTCGTGGGCAGCTCGCGTGCAGCTCATCTTGAGGAGGCCGATGGGGCCCGCGAGGTGCTGGGCCTGCTGCTTGTAGGGCATGTGGCACATCTGGTAGGTGACGGTCTCGAGCCAGGACTGGTTGGCCTCGACGAGGGCAATCATCTTGGCGAGTCTGGAGCGGGTCAGCGAGGGAGGGTCGTGGAAGGAGAAGTGGGGAGTCTCACTTTTGACGGATGACGGGCTGGTCAATGAGACGCTTGCCGAAGACGAGGCGCTGGTTCGCCCACTTGAGACACTCCTCGACGATGGTCCTGCAGGCGCGGACAGTACCGCCTATCGATGTCAGTATCGCGCCGGAGGCAGTCTGCGGGTTGACTCACAAGCCATGGTCCACCGCTCGTGGTTGAAGTTGCTGAGGATGACGTGGATGCCCTTGTTCTCCTCGCCCAGCAGGTTCTCGACGGGCACCTTGACGTTGTCGAAGGTGATGTAGCCGGTGCCGGCGGCGGGCGAGTAGGACGTCTTGATGGCCTTGGTCTCGACACCCTCGCCCCTCTCAATGAGCAGCACGCTCAGGCCCTTGCCGGTGCGCACACCGGTCACGAAGTAGTCGCACCAGGTGGCGTTTGTGATCCACTTCTTGGTGCCGTTGACAACCTGCCCAGGTCAGCTCGGCGCCGCATCGCCGCATGGGAAAACTCACATAGTGCTTGCCGTCGGGCGTCAGCTCGGCCGTGGTGCGGAGACCAGCCACGTCGGAGCCGGCAAAGGCCTCGGTGATGGCCAGACACAGCTTCTTCTTGCCGCTGAAGACCTCGTTGGCGATCTTGTTCTTCCACGCCTCGTCGCGGGCAAAGTTGAGCACGGCCGTCAGGCCAATGGTCATGCCGGCCATGTTACCGTCCTGGAAGCCCCTGGTCATGGTCCTCGACATCTCCTGGCCGACGATGAGGTCGTGGAAGTAGTCAAACTCCTCGCCCTTGACGGCGCCGCCCATGAGCTCGACGCCGTGCAGGTGCTTGCCCGGGCCGAGCCGCATGTGCAGGATGCCCAGCTTGCTCATGCGGTCGATCATCTCCTGGCTAATGTGGCGGCCCGTGGTCTCGCACTCCTGTGCCTCGGGCGTCAGGTACTTGTCGGTGAACTCGCGGATGGCGCGCTGCAGGCGGCGGTGCGAGACCTTGTAGTAGGGGTTCTTGAAGGGCGGGGAGAGCCACAGCGGCTCGGCGTAGGGGACCTTGCTGAGGTCGCCGGGCTGGGGCGTGATGACCTGGGGCTTCTCGCCCTCGACGGTGCCGACGGCGAGGTCGGCGTACTTGGTCAGGACCTCCTGGCGGTGCAGGTTGTAGAAGGCCGTCGTGGCGTCCTGGCCGGCGACCTGGCGCAGGACCGACTCGCCGCCCGGGTGGGCGTCGACGAAGTCGGTGAGGTCGTAGACGGTGCTGTCGATGATGCACCAGAGCGAGTCGTCGGACGTGTGCTTGCGCACCTCGTCGCGGGTGAAGGTCTCGGCCGGGGGCGCCATGGTGGTCTTGGGAGCTGCTGTGCGGGTGCGTGCGTGACGAGGCGACGTTTGCAGTTGCAGGGCCGGTGTTTGGAGATTTGAAGCTGTCGAGTTCCCGCTGACGAGCCCGGCCGTCTGGGGGTGTGGGCTTCGGGGGTTGAGCTCGACACAGCCGGCGTCACCGAGGACAAGGGACGTCGAGCCTCGGTATGTAGTGGGGGACTGCTGGTCGCGGCCTGTTGACAATATCGGTGCCGTGATTGGACGGAGCTCGCACAGCCGGTGATCGCGGGGGAGGGTGGGGGCCGCTAAATCTCACCTGTAACTGCAGCGTTGACAAGCGTTGGCGAGCTTGCTGAGTTGGGCACACCATGTGATTACACGTCTCTCGAGACGGCGAGGACGGTTGTACGTGCCTATTTTCCTTTTGAAATTATTTTGAACAAAAGCAGTCACTGTGGCACAGCTGATTCAGGGAACGTTCTCCATCTGACGGCAGAGTCTCTGTCCCGAAGCCCAAGTAGGTACGCTGTGTAGCCTCTTGTTCCTAGCAATTGTGTGGCTCCCCTGAAACCTCATCCTACCCTATTTCGCCTGATCGACTCACGGAGAATTTAAATACACCAACGACAAGACGACCAAGCCTATGGCATGCCCCGACTAGTGTCTCTGCCGTTTCTCGGTGCGAGCATCATCCACCCCGCCGAGGTCCTCTCACTCGCAAGACTCTCCAAGTGATGAACCGAATCAAGCAGCCCTCTCCGTCACCTGCACCCACATATCCGATACCGTCAAGAGCCCAATGCAGTTGCGAACATCCCATGGATGGGTAGGGTTGATGAGCGCCATGTCAAAGTTGCGCAGCAGCTGTAGTCGGTCAGTCAAAAGTCAACGACGAGGGGAGTCGACGTCTACGTACCTCGAACAGAGTCTTTCCCAACTCCATCTGGGCTATAGGCTTTCCCAGGCACTGGAACTTGCCGTAACCAAACGTCAGATCGTTGGTGCGAACCATAGCTGCTAACTTTGTCGCATCCGATTCGAACCAACGCTCGGGCCGGAATGCCTTTGCGTCGGCGCCGTAGACTCCCTTGTCGTGGTGCATGGCGAACGCCGAGTACCCGACGCTCACGCCACCGGGGAGGAACACCTCCTCGCCGTTCACGACGACGGTGTCGCCCCCGGGCGGGACGTCTCGCGGGAACGTGTTGGTGACGGATGGCCAGACGCGCAGGCCCTCGCGGATCACGGCTTGCAGGTACGGGAGCTGCTTAGCTTGGCCCACGGGAATGACGCCCTCGCCCGCGCCGGGAGCTTGGCCTTCGCGCACGGCGTCGTCGATCTCACGCTGCAGCTTCGCGTAGATGCGCGGGTTCGTCATGATGTGCAGCAGGATGCCGCGGAGGGCGCCGGCGGTGGTGTCGGAGCCCGCGATGAGCTGCTCCACGGCCTCGGAGCGCAGCTCGTCGCCGCTGAGGCCGTGGCGGATGAAGGATGACAGCATGTCGGACCGCTTGTCGGCGGGGTTGGCGGCCCGCTCGTCGACGTATCCGAAGCACGCCGCCATCATCTTGCCGAACCCTTTCTTGTCCGTGGGCATGGGCGCGACGTAGCGGCCGAGGACTGGCATCTGCGCGAGCCAGCTGAGGCCCAAGCCGAGGGTGACGTTGGCCAT
This sequence comes from Tolypocladium tropicale, assembly GCA_024340005.1. Lineage (NCBI taxonomy): Eukaryota > Fungi > Ascomycota > Sordariomycetes > Hypocreales > Ophiocordycipitaceae > Tolypocladium > Tolypocladium tropicale. The sequence continues at coordinate 72,969 of JALHBU010000206.1, read as the reverse complement.
GTAGAGGCCCTCCGCGCTCGACTTGGCGTATTCTTCGACGTCCGAGTCGCTGCGCAGCATGCCGAACGTCCTGCCGAGGCCGATGGTGCTGATGACGTCGAGGGTGAAGTACTGGACCTTTTGGCTCAGGTCCATGGGCACGACTTGGTCGTCCGAGGAAAGATACTTGCTTCGGATAAGGTCGATGAACTCTTGGACGCGCAGGTCGACAGATATCTCAAGGTCGAGATTCTCTCTCCCAGAGTACTTCACTCGTCAGCCATTTGCTTCCAACGCTGGGTAGGAGGCATACCCCCGGGGCCATCTGCTTTCTCCGCTGCTCGTGCAACTTGTTGTTCGTCTGACTGAAGACGTTATCCCGCCGGTGCTCCCACCGGCACGCCTTGTAGTACCAGTCGGATCTGGCGTAGCCGGGCTTGTTGTTCACATGCGTCCACACATCGGGGGAGGACGTGATGAGGACCCTCGGTCCCGCCCTCGCGATTGGACCTGTTCAAAAAACGCGTCAGCGGCTATTTCTGGTGTATATGGAATTGTGAAACAGGGAGTGGAAGATGTGGAGGCAAGAGAGGAGGTCTCGCACCGTATTTCTCACTGATATCGGCGTAGAACTCGTGACACCTGTTCTGCAGGATAGCCTTGCGGTGCGGCAAGTCGGAGAAGCCCGTCCATGCTGGGCCCTTGAACTTTCTGAACTTGAAGTAGATGACGATTTTGCTGATCACGTAGACGCCTACGGCGACGCAGAGGAGTGGCACGGCGTGCTCGTACAAGACTGCTGCGATCTTCATGGCGGCGAACCGTTAGGGAGAAGCAAAGCTGCCGATTTGGTGTGAGAAACGACACGTCCGGCAGTGTCGTTGCTGTCGGACAGGAGAGGGAGAACCCTCGATGCTTAAGTAGGCCGTGCCCGCAGCGAGAGACCGGCGGGAAGAGGTCCATTCCCCCCACGTCGACGGCAGCTCCCGGTCCACGCTTGCATCACCGGCTGCAGTCCCGAGCAAGCTTGTCATGCAGATGCCGCGGCTACTGCGGCTCCCGCAAGAGCTCAACCCACGGGCCCCAGTCCAAGACAAGCCGCCTCGCCCGCCGTGGCTTTGAACTATCGACAATGACGAAGGGATTGCCGGAGACTCGGTAATGATCGGCGCAGAGTTCTTCACGGCGGTAGCACAAGGGCTGCAGGATTTCATCATGATCCAGCGAGAACATTGGTCGAGCAGCTGAGATTGCCAAACAGGAATCAGCAATTGGCCCGCGGGCCAGGCGACGAGTTTCCGGATGGGTCCGCCAAGCTGTCCCGTCGTTGACGTGTCTCGATCGATGCGGATATCCTGTTAATAATGCCTTTCAGGATTCGTGCCGTTGTTACCCATGCCATGTCCTCACGAGTTCGGTGGACTTGCTCCTGACGAGCGGCTACTCCACGGCCGCGGGGAGAGCCGGCAGACACGGGAACTGGTGCTCCGGAAACGCATACTGCGCTACATTTGCAATGCCGCTGCGACGATTGACCGGGGTTTGGATTCGGTTGGTCATGACATGATAATTTGGCGTTCGCGGCGGATGCGGCCCGCCCCGCCGCGGACCGGGGGGAGGGGGGAAGGCTGCCAGCTGCATGAGGAGCTTGGACACGACCCTGCTGGCCGGCTGGTTATCTTTTCCTAATTCTGCAGCGTCATGCAGTCGTTGGCGGATCTGGCAGCCCGGTCACAGTTGCCGGACTTGATCGCCGGCAACGTGGGATCGGTGTGAGGCATGTAGAGGAGACGGACGGCATCCTTCGTGGGAAAGAAACACTAGAGCAGTCTGTCACTCCAACTCTGTGGCTTTGCCATTCCATCTATAATCTAGCATACGCACCAAGGGACGCAACCGACATCCTGGCTGCATTGTAGTCCCTCATCCGTACAATCGCACATGTGTCACTGGAACCAAAGCATCGATTGGGAATATAAATCGAGTAAAATTCAAAAGTCTTTTCGATAGGGGTGTATGATGCCATATTTTCGATTGTATCTGCTCCTCAAACGCCTCTTGAGTGATTTTCAAATCTTTCATAATGTTGGAGCAGGATAGCCCCTGAGAAGTCGCCTGTCATCCGGGTTCTAGAGCGATGCAGGGCCAGCTGCCTCATGGAAACGGCGTGCTGTATCTCAGCCAGTCGTGCTCCGGATCGGGGACGGCAGTATTCGGCCTATCTCCCCCGACCCCGGGCATCCCGTGCGGCTGCAAGATGCTCATCTGCCCGCTCTGCCCGTTCTGCCCGTTCGTCACGAGCGAGCCCGGCTCTGGAACCTTGGGATAGTTGAAGAAGTCGAAGACGTCAATGTTGTCCAGCTCGCTCAGCGACACGGACTGGGACGACGTCTCCTCCAGCCCGGATCGGCGCGGGGCCGCTGTCAGGGCAACCAGGTCGTATGCGCTCCTGCCAAGGTATAAATGTTAGCACATACACCTACACGTGACACGGGCAGTGATCAGGGTCACTCACTTTCTCATGGCGGTGAAGCTCGTGTCGCCTTGCCGTCCTCGCTGCACCACGCGGGCCAGGACTCTGGCGTAGTTGTTGGCGACCTCCCAGTACTGTCCGACGTACCCCAGAATGTCGATGAAGAAGTCGATCTTGGTGTCTACCGGGCCGCCAACGGTGGCGGCGTGGACGATGAGCAGCCGCGCCGCGATCCACAGCGAGAACGCAAACGGCGGCCCCACGAGGTCCAGCCCGTTGGCCTCGTACACGTCCTGCGTGATGTCGCCCAGGCTCTGCACCGCCGACAGGCACCGCTGCATGGCGTAGTGCGACGGCATGAAGATGTGAGACCGCACCGTCGGGTACGCCGCCGTCGAGTGCAGCCGGACCACGGCCGTCACGTAGGCGCTGTGGAGCATGAACCAGTTGGCGACGCGGCTCGCCGGGTCCGAGTGGCACAGCGCCGATATCCGGCTGTACTCGCTCGGCAGGCTCTGCAGCCAGTTGTCGAGCGCCGTGTCGAGGGAGCGGTACGTGTTGCGCCACCCGGCCATGTCGCCCGACGACGACACGTCGATGGGCACCTTGAGGAAGTCGTGTACCTGGCTGAGGATCCTGAGGATCTCGCAGTGGTACGAGAAGCTGCCCAGGTTCTCCGGCTTGTCGACCGCGTACGACGTCCCGCCCTGCGCGTCCGGCGTCGGCTCCAGCGACCTCGTCTCGACCGGCACGTTTCGCGAGAACAAGTCGTACGAGCACGGCAGCACGCGCCTCATCTTTTTGTCGTCGAGCATAAAGTCGAAGGTCGTCGTGGCAATCGTCGCGTAGCGGTCCAGCAGGTAGACCATCCAGCAGAGCCGACGCCTGCCCTCGTCCTCGATCCACGACTCGGGCCGGCCAGCCGTCACTCTTCGCACGGAGCCCGTATGAGGTAGTTCGTCTGGTCCGGCCGACAGGAACATGCTGCTCTCTTCGCAGAGGTCCAGCTGCCTCACGTTCTGCGCAAGCACAGACAGTAGGTTCCATCCTCTGGGGCCGTTGGATGTCCCCAGCTCATCCAGGGCGAGGATCACGAGCGCCTTCAGCGACGCGACGCTGACGTGCTCCATGGCGTATATCATGACGGTGTTCTTCGACACGGCATGGTAATGGGACCTCATCTCCGGCGACAGCCGCTGATCCTTCAGGAACCGAAGCGTTGTAGCCACGATGGCGTGGAGGAGGATGCGGTCAACTTCGCTGAGGGATGTCGACCCGAAGAAGACGCCAAATGTCGATTTTCGGTCGAGGATCGGGCACCACGTATTGCAGTGCTTGAAGTACAGGTCCACGAGGGTGTAGATCATGTCCTGCGGCGGCAAGTCGGTCCCTCCAGAGAGCGACGAGGAGGCTGCTCGAATGCCACCACCGATCCGGGACGCCGCGTTCGACGGATGTGAAAATGAGTCGCCGCTGCCGCCCATGGGCAAGCTCGTCGGCGGCCCCGGAATCGACGTCCGCGGGCCGCCGGCGAGCCCATCATGGCTGCTGTCCGCGCCCTGCCACGACGGGCTCGAGAAGGCGACAGGAGTTCTTCCCGGGATGATGGGAGTCCCGCCAGGGAGGCCTACCGACCTTGGCGGTCCGTTGGCATCATGCGGCGGAGGGTAGCCATCGATCTGCTGAGAGGTGTTGTTGCTGACTGCCGGCGACAAGGTCTGCACGGCAGGCGACGAGTGGTCATGGGCGATGTGGTCCTCGACGCGTCGCCAGAGGGTCTGCAGGAGAGCATCCACACGATTGACCTTGGTCTCAAGCTCGAGGGTGAAGCCAATCCGGCTTCCCGGCTTCTGCCTCTCGAGATAGACGCATGTCCGGTTGTGCCGGGCACACCACGAGCACGCTGGCTCCGCCCTGTCGCACTTGACCTTACGAGCCTTGCAAAGCTCGCACCTGGAGAGGTGGTGGTCAGTCCACAGGATCTCCTTATCAACACCACATGGTTGGGGGACAGGCTTACGATGTCTTCTGATACTTTGTCCTCTTGCGCTTCGTGCCGGCGGAGGCGGGGCCGTTGTGCGAGGTCTCATCACCACTCGACCCGCCCTCGTCGTGACTGAAGCCCGAGTTCGTCTCGTCCTCGGCCATGGATACCGGGGGTGCATTTGAGTCTACCATGACTCTTCCATGATCTTGGGATGCAAACTCCACAGTGGTCCCCCCCTTTGCTGAGGTAAGTGATACGGTCTCTTCGGCACCGGTCTTATCGGTGTCTGGGATGGGGCTGTTTATAAAGCTGATAGCAGGTGGAACACCCATTCGCCTCCGTGGGTTGCGGCGTGGTGGAGGACGGCGCGGCGAATGGATTGCTGCTTCACCTGGGCCGGGGCAGGTTGAGGCGGGTGGTGTTCCAGTGGTAGGCGTTGATGCGCCGCAGGTCGTCAGCTTGGAAAGCAGGTCTATTCGCTGCAGGGCCGGAAACGTGGAGACGACGTTGCTGCTGCTGCAATGGTCGCAGGAGGGCAGGCTGATCCCTGGTCCGAGGTTGAGGTGGGAATAAGGTGCTCGGTGTCGCTCGGCCGACGGCTGAGCGGGTGTTTCGACTTGGGCCGTTCCACTGCGTCAATCGTTATCGCAAAGCCTGGTTCGCTGCTGGCCGTCGAGGCTGAAGCATAAGAGCTGCAGGGTCGCCACCGATGAGGACGCAGACGCTCGTTGACTGCCGACTTTCACTCACTCACTCACCGGGCGATCGACGTGCGGGGGATGATGGATGAGGCAATCTGGGTGAAATGTCTGAATGGGTGGCGTGAGACAGGCCTAGGAGGACGCCGACGCCCACCACGCAGAGCCCGTTTCGGCGTGGTGCTCCACCGCAACCACCGACCCGTTTAGGCATTTCAGCGCCGTACCCCGGACTGGCCGAGCGAGACGCCATGAGGCCATGACGCCTGCGCCGTGGCGCTGCGGTGTGACGGTTCGAAGACCGAAGGGCGCTAGAAGCCTTCTGTCGAAGACGAGGGGGCGACGTGATTTGGCAGCGTCACGGATCATCACTGCGCGACGGCACTATTGGGCGACCATCCGTGACCAACATGCAGCACGGCGGCCAATCGATGATTCCCCGGGCAGGGGGATTAAGTTAATTTGGCTTCGACCGGGTGCATGGCAGCGCTGCGTCAGAGGGGCCTGGGCTGGGATGCTGGGGAGCTAGACGACGTGGGGAGGGGAACTCCGCGACCGGGCACCCCAAGCACACCCGACGATTCAGCGCGAGTTGTGGCAGCGCCGCCGCGCATTACGTACCCCTACGGCAATTGTGGGCTGGGCGCTCGGCGGCTCTGTGGGCGACCGTGAACACGAAGCCGACGAGTCCGCCGCGACTTGCCAAGGGCGACGGATCGTCGCCAGCAACCTGACGTGCGCTCGGACGCTCGTCACGACAGATCTGCAGCGCGCACGATGGGACTGGAAACATTGGAGCGTCATATCGTCATTTCGAGCTATAATACAAAAAATCCCAGCTCCTAAGAGCAAATTGCTCGTCGCGCCGGGGGTCCACCAACTAAACACGCATGTCGCCAATGGTATAGTAAATCGTCGGAACACCGGAAGGCATCAAAGAAAAGAAGTCTAGTTGGACCAGCCCTTGCTCATCTGGACGGCCTTCTCCCAGCGCTCGAAGTGCTTGGCGGCAACCTCGGTCGCCATGGTCGGCTTGAAGACGGTTCTACCCTCGGTGTTGATGTCCTTGAGGTCCTCGAACGACTCCCAGACGCCGGCGGCGAAGCCAGCGGCGATGGCGGCGCCGAGGGCCGTCGTCTCGCGCATGGCGGGTCGGTTGACGGGGATGCCGATGAAGTCGGACTGGGTCTGGTGAATGTGTTAGCCGATCGCTCTACATCTGGCTGCGTCATGGTCAAGCTGGGGCAATGCACGTACCTGCATGATCAGATCGGAGTTGCACATGCCACCGTCGACGGCAAGCTCGGTCAGCTCGTGACCGCTGTCCTTGGACATGGAGTCCAGGATGGCCTTGGTCTGGAAGCAGGTGGCCTCGAGCGTGGCGCGCGCAATGTGGCCGCGCTGCGTGTAGGCGGTGATACCGAAGATGGTGCCACGGGCGTCGTCGATCCAGTAGGGAGCGAACAGGCCGCTGAAGGCCGTGACGAAGGTGCAGCCGCCGTTGTCCTCGACCGTCTCGGCCAGGGCGCTGAGCTTGGACGACTCCTCGATGAAGCCAAAGTTCTCGACGAGGAACTTGACGCTGGAGCCGGCGACGGCGATGCTGCCCTCGAGGGCGTACATGGTCTTGCCCTCGCCAAAGTCAAAGGCGATGGTGGAGAGGAGACCGTGGCTGGAGATGACGGGCTTGGGGCCGACGTTGTACAGGAGGAAGCAGCCGGTGCCGTACGTGTTCTTGGCCAGGCCGGGGGTGAAGCCCTTCTGGCCGACGAGGGCGGCCGACTGGTCACCCAGGCAGCCCATGATCTTGGTGCCGGCGAGGAGGGTGCCGGCGAGGGAGCCGTAGGCCTCGGTGTCGGCGGAGCGCACAATCTTGGGCAGCTGGACCTTCTTGCGGTCGACGCGGAACCAGTCGAGCAGCTCCGTGTCGTAGTCGAGGGTGTGGAGGTTCATGAACATGGTGCGCGAGGCGTTGGTGGGGTCCGAGACGTGGATGTTGCGGGCGGTGCCGCCGTTGAGCTTGTAGGCCAGCCAGGTGTCGACGGTGCCGAAGGCCAGGTTGCCGCTCTCGTAGGCATCCTTGACGTCGGGCACGTTGTCGATGAGCCACAGCAGCTTGCTCACCGAGGGGTAGGTGGAGAGGGGCAGGCCGCAGCGCTCGAGCAGCTCGCTGGAGCCGATGCGGGCCTTGAGGGTGCGCACCAGGTCGCGGGCACGCGTGTCGGTCCAGACAATGGCATTGTGCAGCGCCTTGCCCGTCCGCTTGTCCCAGACGACGGTGGTCTCACGCTGGTTGGTGATGCCGACGGCGGCGATCTGGTTGCGCGAGTGGCCCTGGGTCTCGAACTTCTTGACGGCGCCGTCGATGCACTGCTCGACCGAGGAGATGAGCTCCTCGGGGTCATGCTCGTGCCAGCTGCGGGGGGAAGGTAAAGGTCAGTTCAGCTGCTACCGAGGCACACGCATGCAGAGGAACCGTCGCGCGACGAACTCACCCAGGCTGGGGGTAGATCTGCTTGAACTCGAGCTGGTGCAGGGCAACAACCTCGCCCTGGCGGTTGAAGATGAGGAAGCGCGAGCTGGTGGTGCCCTGGTCAATGGCACCGACGAAGACTTGGGAGGAAGGCATGGCGGCGGCTCTACGGGGGAGAATGGACGAAAGCATTCAAGTGACGGAAAACGGGACAAGTGGCGAGAGAGAGAGAGACAAGACGCGGGGGAGGCGAAGAGTCTGGGGTATCTGGACGAAGCTGGGGGAGGAGAGAGGAATGCGGAGAGATGGAGATGGAGATTGGAGATGGAGATGCGAGCAGGAGGAGGACGAGGACGCGAAGATAAGGGCCTCGAACTCTGGCATGGGCCCATCCGCGAAATATTAGGACGACTGCTCGCGGAGCTCGAGGCCACGGAGCTGCGTCACGTCGATTGGAGGGGAGCTCGACAGGACCCCTCACTGGAGGCAGCGTTTCCCCGCCAGTCCCCAGGCCCCAGCCGCCAATTCGCACCGTGGCGTTTTTTCCCCATCTCGTTCCTTGCCCCGGAAAAGTGTGGGGGAGCCTGGGCCTTGTCCTGTCACGCGCGACGAGAGTCCTGCCGCTGGCATGTGCCTCGTCGACGACGGGCGTGGTCCTGGCGGCGTCGTCGGGTCCGGTCCCCTGGCGCCTGGCTGCCATGCGACAATGGTGCGCTCCCGACAGCCCGTCAGGGTCCATCCGGCCGGCGTTGGACGGGGCGGGCGGTGGGTGCTGTGGAGAGGCACATTGACCGACTAGCGTTTCCAACGACGATATTTCGGTGTTTGCGACCCGAGCTCGACGACGGCACGTGCCTGGCTGGTGTGGCGTCGTCTTTCGTCTTCAGGTGGTACGGAGCCGTACGAGTACGAGTAGGTACTCGTGCTCTGGTCGTGCCACCTTGTCCCCCGGCCGTGGGGGGGTTCCCGTCGAGCCCTGGCGGGATGCGCACGGAGGGACGACCAAACTGGGACATGGACGACGAGGGTAAGCAGGGCACGCTGCGAGACGACGCTACAACGACGGATCCGGAAATGGCCCGTCAGCACCAGCACGGCGCAGCAGACAGACGGACGGTAGATGCCGCCTGCGAGGGACCAGCGCCGCCGTTGGCTTGTGATGGCGGCTCATTCCGCGCATGCAGCCAACAGCAGACTTGCAGCCAACGGCAGCCCGCCGCGCAGCTCGGTCGCTGTCGGCGAAATGTTACGTACAAGTACAAACGGTCTCGAGAGCAGCCATAGTACGACGTCCCAGGGACGGAGAATAGAGTCGTCTCGAGACGAAAGAATTGGCAACAATGGGAGGGGCGTGCGATTTGTGGCTTGCCAGGGTGCTGGCGAGCGCCATCCCGCCCCGCTGAAGATCCCCACTGCCATGCTTTTTGTCGTGGCCCCAGAAGCTTATACCAGCGAGCCGAGAATTGAGCATCGGATGAAGGGGAGACTCGGCGACGTACCGCACGAGTCCCGGCGCCGGCAGCGGCAGCAGGCCTCGTTGCCGCTCGCGGGCGAAGCACCAAGTACATAATACAGGACCGCGGAGGTGTGCAGTTGATGACATGCATGCACGACTCGCTTGCATGGTCTGAGACTGGTTTGGGTTTAGGCCCGTCGGCAGCCGAGGCAGATGGATATCGATGCGACCCAGTTCTTTTTCACTCGTACTTCGTACGCGCAGCCAGCCTCGACGGCGTGAGTCCTGGCTGACCTGACCTGGCCTTGCAGGAGATGAGGCGCGGGACTCTATCGACTTTTTGCAAATTCGACGGGGCTCGGTTGCGCTCGGGAGGGGCGGCGAGATAGACTTCGCGGCCTCGTGGCCTCCACAGGGCCATGCGAAGCGAAAGCTGGAGAGGGCGAGCGGGGACTGGGGTGGCTTGTCGCCGCGTTCTAGAATCGAGAACGGAGCTTTGCGGCCGTGGGTGGGCCTGGGGAAGGGCAATTGATTGATTGTCGCGTGAGGTTCGACCTGGCTTCATCTCGCGAAAGTCGTAGTTTGAGTCTCTGGGAGGCGTCCTTGTGAGCGTGTGTGTGCCATCGCCGTTCGGTGTGCGCGACCGAGGGTGCATCGTGGCGCCAATCGCCAGCTCGGCGGCCGGCGCCAGCCACTCAAGCGACGGCCTGGCGATCCACCTCGTCATCCGTCTCGCCTCCTGGCGCCCCCCCTCTTCCGCTCCGAACCTCCTGGGATCAAGAAACGCCTGCTCGTGCTAAACCGTTCGGTCATTGCCGTTCGTCCAATGGCGATGCCTCGTCCGTCCTTCGCGAAGGGTGGCTTGCCCGCTGCACGTTGTGCGCCGCCGCCTCAGCTCGTGGCCGCCTCGTTTGCCTCCCCGCCCTCTCTGCCTCTATCCCTCTCCCCGCCGAATGGCCCAGCAGCGCCACCAGACGACCTATTCGCTGGCGAGAGGAGGGGAGGGGGGTTGCCTGCCGCCCGCCCTCGGCCGAGGCAGCGCAGAGCAGGGGCAGGAGAATTCGAGAAGGGAAAAAAAACTGAATCGGCGGCCGCCCCGGTTTTTGCGAATGCGGCCTGGGCTGCTTCTGGAGTCTCTCCCGCAGCGCCGCGCGAACCAGAGGAGCCGCGGCCGGCGCTTCCCCACAAGGCTCGTCTCCCCCAAGCAATCCAAGGCCAGGTCCGGCCCTGAAAGTCTGCTGATGCCCAGGCTCCCGCCTGCGCTGGCCCTCGTATGGGGTACACCGTATGGGGTACCTGCTCGCTGTCACTTTCCCGGGGGCGTTTCAATGGTTCGAGCCCGCCACCGGTTTTCCTCTCCATCTCGCTGCCGTCGATGACCTTGTCTTCCACATCCTCCGTCCTCCTCCTCGTACCTGCTCCTCCTCACTACTCTCCCACGTCTCCGCCGCGCCACCGGGGCCCCTCGTCCGTCAGCGCATCTAGACTCCGCGCCTCAGACCCCGTTCCTCGTTTGCCCTCTTCCCCAAGGTGACCCGAGCGCCGGGCCCAACGGTCCTCGCCATCCCATCCGTGCCTCCCCGTGGGGACACATATAGTCGCCGTCTTCCCCGGCCTTGACGGTTTCCAAGTCGTCCTTCATCGGTCCGGAGCATCCGCAAGTTTCCACTCCTCCCCTGCCTTGATCAGCTCCAGCACTTGCATCATATCAACTCCATCGATCCCACTTTAATATACTACCCTCTTGCACTCTTTGCCTCCCGCACCCATGTCCATCCTTCCTCCTTCCCAGGACTCGATATCTGAATCGTCCATCGACAAGACTGTCCCTGTCTACAAGGTCGAGATGGGAGCTACCGCAGTCCACGATGAGCCCGCCAACGGCGAGCTCGCCCTCGCCGAGGAGCAGCCTCGCTGGCCCAAGATCCGCTCCATCTGGCAGGATGCCTTCTCCGAGTTCCTCGGCACCATGGTCCTGATCCTCTTCGGTGACGGTGTCGTGGCTCAGGTCGTGCTCAGCAAGGGCGTCAAGGGCAACTACCAGAGTATTTCTTGGGGCTGGGGGTAAGTCATTGTCTACCATTGCAAAATGAAGATGAGAAGGGAAGAGTAGCTGACCCTCTCACCAGCATCGGTGTCATGTTTGGTGTCTACGTTGGTGGCAAGTCTGGCGGTCACATCAACCCGGCCGTGACTCTGGCAAACTGCGTCTACCGCGGCCACCCCTGGCGCAAGTTCCCGGTGTACGCCGCCGCCCAGATTCTCGGAGCTATGATGGGAGCCGCCATTATCTACGGCAACTACAGGTCCGCCATCGACCAATTTGAGGGCGGCAGCGGCATCCGCACCGTCGGCGGACCCAACTCTACCGCCGGTGTCTTCTGCACGTATCCCGCCGACTTCATGACCCGCACCGGCATGGTCTTCTCCGAGTTCGTCGCCAGCACCATCCTGCAGTTTGTCATCTTCGCCCTTGCCGACTCTGGCAACATCGGTGCCGGACCCCTGATGCCCCTGTGCCTCTTCTTCCTCATCTTCGGTATCGGTGCTTGCTTCGGTTGGGAGACGGGCTATGCCATCAACCTGGCCCGTGACTTCGGCCCTCGTCTGGTCACGTACATGATCGGCTACGGACCCGAGGTCTTCTCTGCCGGCGGCTACTACTTCTGGGTGAGTGACGAGCCCGGGGCGGAACGCCCCAGATTCCAGAGTACGGGGACACTTGCTGACGAGGACAAACAGATCCCCATGGTCATTCCCTTCCTGGGCTGCCTGGCTGGCGGCGGCCTGTATGACCTGTTCGTCTACACGGGCGAGAGCCCCATCAACAAGCCCTACCTGGGCTTCAACCGCCTCCTGAAGCCCCGCCGCAGCGTGTGGTCCAACACGTACAACAAGGCGGCCGACTCCAGGGTATAGATGTATTCGAAAGACGAGGAGATCGGTTGACGGCGGCGCGGAGGGAGAAGGGAAGCAACGCATGCATGAAGACGAATACAGACAACGGGTAAACAGAAGACCACAAGAGTACAGATACAAGGCCGAACCAGCGGCGAAGATGTGTTGGGCGTTTACAAGTTGGAATTTGGGAGTTCATGAGAGGGAACCAGCGAGCGATATGCATTTTGTTGTCTCGAGTAGGGTTTAGTGGAACCATGAGCTCCGTACGCAAATGGACACATGATAAGCATTCCATCATCATTCTACCAATGTTGCGTGTCTCAGATGGTGATTGTGATTGTGTACGAGTATCAGTGATTGCGTCCAAGCGGGCTCTATGCCGAAGTGCATGGGTGGATTGGAGGTGCTGATAGGGGGGCTCGGTGTGCTCCCCTTCTCCCCTCTCACCTCTGCGGGAAAAGAAACCCGAGACTCGGGACCTCACATCAGCAACTCGACACTGCCTGTCGAGGCTCCGTCGTACGACACATCGGAGCGGGTGCCGAGGCCTTGAGCGCTTCAGACCCTGCAGCGAGAGCCCTTGACCACCGCGGACTTGTCGGCTTCTTCCAGTCGTCTTGCGCAATCGTCCTCGCACCTCGTGATGAGGGCTCGGTGGAGCAAAGTCAGCTCACCATGAGCCGCTCCGCTGTCACGAGTACGGCGAGGGTGCGGCCTAGACCTACGGGTACGAGAAAACGCCTCTTTCTCCATTACAGGCCCTGATTTTTTTTCTTTAAGGCACGGGCGAGGCCAGGACTGGAGCCTCTTCTGGGCCCTTCATCATCACATGCCGCAGCCTGTTTCGAATAGCTGGCCGCTGTGGGTAGCACTGCAGATTCTAATCTCATACACCCCCCTCCCCCCTTCCAGGGCCGGGTTCTCGACTGCAGAGGCGTCTCCGCCGCGCCCGGGAAGGCCCTGCGAGCTGCGCGCAGGGCCAGGCCCTTTGCTCGATTCCGCAAGGCGACGAGACCACGATGGCGGGCCGTTGTGGCTTTCTCGTGGGCGGCACGTGGTTCTTCTGCACGCGTCCGCCACTGCCGTGTCAACGGGCTAGCAGCAAGCCGGGCGGCCCACGATGGTTCGCGCAAGCCCGCTTCTCCCGGTGTCGCCGAAAAGGCCTGCTGCGCCGGTGGAGGCGCCGGCGCGAAGCTTGCTGGGAAGGGCGCCCGCGTCAATGGTGGCCGATGGATCGTGCAGTAGCGCCCAGCAGCTCCCGCGCTGGACACGGCGGGACTCGGGTTCGGTTCGGGATACCGACGGCGACCCGATCTGCAGACCCACCCGCCCGGCGCGCAACTACCGAGCGGGCCCCGGAGCGGGTCCGCTCGGGGCGCCACGACCGAGCTGCTAAACGAGGGTTACCCCTGTCGCGTGGCTCGATCGAGTGGCTTGGCGGGCTCGGGGTGCAAACCCCGAGGCGCGTCAAGGGGCGCCGCATAATTTTTGTTTAACGTGCGGCTCCCCGGATGACATCGGCAGCAGCAAGGTAGCTGTACCGACGGCGCGGTTCTCCAGCTTTTTTCGCTCCGAGCTCCCGTGCCAGCCGAGGGCCACTCCGTCACGAGCACGGCTGGGCGTAAATCATGAGATTTCGAGGGGGCGAGGGGACCGAAAAGTGGTGTCCTCGGGCTGGGTTTGAAATTTATCAATCTCGACGTTCTGGGTGAAGCCATCGTCAGCCCAAGGGGACCCCACCGCTCCCGGGCCATGATGTCACGGCCGTTGACGGGCGCAGAGACATGGGACATCCGAGCGGAAAACACGTGGACGAACCACAGTATTACGTCCTCTTTCCCCGGTGCCGTAGCGCGCTCTCGCTCGCGGCTCGCGCTCCCCCTCCCTCATCCTGCGGCTGCCACCCCCGGGCGGCAGCGCCGTCGCCCTGCCCCGATGCCCCCGAGCCGCCAGCCGGTATTTCCACAAATATAGTGCTACGACATCGGCACTCTCCACCCCCTGTCCTTCCACTCTCTTATTATTACTCGGGGCTGCGTAATCGTGAATTTCTTCTTTCCTGTACACACATCATTCTTCCTTCCCCTCTGTCTCTCCAAGGCGGGAACAGCAAACGACGCAACCGGAGCGTACCCGACTGCCTTACCTAGACAAGCTCCCGGGAAGCAACAAGACAACGACGACGCACAGCAGCAGCAGCACCAACACATATCCCTGACTGCAGCAGCAGCTACGACGACGACGACATGGCGCCGCGCTTCTCCCGCGTCTGGCGCCCCCTCGCGGCGGCCACGGTCGTCGCGGCGGGCGGCACCGTCGCCTACGGCAAGGTGGCCAAGAACCACTCGCACGACAAGCCGCTCGTCGAGGTGCGGCGCGACGCCGTGGGCCGCATCGTGCCGCCGACGTTCCCCGCCGTGAAAGGCCGCGCCGACCAGCTGGCCGACCTGCGGCGCAATGAGGAGTACGACCTGCTCATCGTGGGCGGCGGCGCGACGGGCACGGGCATCGCGCTCGACGCCGTGACGCGCGGGCTCAAGGTGGCGCTGGTGGAGCGCGACGACTTCTCGGCCGGCACCAGCTCCAAGAGCACCAAGCTGGTGCACGGCGGCGTGCGCTACCTCGAGAAGGCCGTGTGGAACCTCGACTACCCGCAGCTCGAGCTCGTCATCGAGGCGCTGCGCGAGCGCAAGGGCTTCCTCGACATCGCGCCGCACCTGTCGAGCTCGCTGCCCATCCTGCTGCCGCTGCAGCGCTGGTGGCAGGCGCCCTACCTGTGGGCCGGCTGCAAGACGTACGACCTGCTCGCCGGCTCGCAGGGGCTCGAGAGCTCGTACCTCATGAGCCGCGCCCGCGCCCTCGAGGCCTTCCCGCTGCTGCGCCGCGACAGCCTCGTCGGCGCCCTCGTCTACTACGACGGCCAGCACAACGACTCGCGCATGAACGTGTCGCTGGCCCTGACGGCGTCGCTGTACGGCGCCACCGTGCTCAACCACGCCGAGGTGACGGCGCTCGACAAGGACGACCAGGGCCGCATCGTGGGCGCCCGCGTGCGCGACCTCATGGGTGACGACAAGGCCGACTTCGCCGTGCGCGCCAAGGGCGTCATCAACGCCACGGGCCCCTTCACCGACGCCATCGAGCGCATGGACGACCCGTCGCGCAAGGCCATCGTCGCCCCGGCCTCGGGCGCCCACGTCATGCTGCCCGGCAAGCTGTGCCCCAAGGGCATGGGCATGCTCGACGCCGCCACGTCCGACGGCCGCGTCATCTTCGTGCTGCCGTGGCAGGGCATGACCGTCGCCGGCACCACCGACAACGCCTGCGCCGTCGAGCGCGAGCCCGTCGCCCGCGAGGCCGACGTCGACTTCATCCTCAAGGAGGTCAGCAAGCTGCTGGCCCCCGAGTCGGTCCTGACGCGCGACGACGTGCTGGCCACCTGGTCCGGTGAGTCTGACCTGGGGAAACCCCAAGCCCAAGTTTTGCATCGTCGGCTAACATCCATCTAGGCATCCGTCCGCTCGTCAAGGACCCCAAGGCCAGCAACACCGAGTCCCTCGTCCGCAGCCACCTCGTCAACGTCTCCCCCTCGGGCCTGCTCACCTGCGCCGGCGGCAAGTGGACCACGTACCGCCAGATGGCCGAGGACGCCGTCGACGAGGCCATCAAGACCTTCAACCTGACCCCGACCAAGAAGACCCTCCCCGACATCAGCGGCGGTGACCTCCCCGCCATCACCACCACCGGCGCGTGCCGCACCCGCATCACGCCCGTCCTCGGCTCCCACGGCTACTCGACCCAGCTGCCCGCCCAGCTGACGCACGTCTACGGCGTCGACGCCGATGTCGCCCACCACCTGGCCACCAACTACGGCGACCGCGCCTGGTCCGTCCTCGGCGCCGCCTCCGACGCCGACGCCTCGGCCACGGCCCGCCTGGCGCCCTCGTTCCCCTTCATCGAGGCCGAGGTCCGCCACGGCGTCCGCGCCGAGGCCGCCTGCACGGCCGCCGACGTCATCGCCCGCCGCATGCGCCTGGCCTTCCTCGACGTCGACACGGCCCTGCGCGCCCTCCCGCGCGTCATCGACGTCATGGCCGACGAGCTGCGCTGGGACGACGCCCGCCGCGCCACCGAGTGGACCGAGACGGTCAAGTTCCTGCGCAGCATGGGCCTCGAGGACGAGCGCCTGGCCGTCACCCGCGACGAGGTCCTGAGCAACGACGCCAAGGCCCTGCGCACCAAGCGCGAGGCCGCCGCCAAGCCCGGTGCCAAGGCGCCCCGGGGACGCGAGCTGGAGGCGACGGCGCTGGCGGCCTCGGAGGCGTAAAGATAATGATGCCTGCCTGCCTGCCTGCCATCTGTTGATACCTTGATTTTTCTAAACATGGTGTACGGAGTTTCTTCTGGGGTAAACTGACGGGAACCGACTGCATAGCATGGCCTGTGCCAGCGAGAGTTTGTTTTGGCCTGGGCATGTAAGAAGCATTAGATTGCCGCGTCTGATGGCGAGAATTTCAGATATTTGATATCCTGAGAAAAATGGAGTGCCGTGACTGGGGCATGTGACGACAACGCGCCGGGCCAACCAACCCGTGCACATGTTCTGTAAAATAAATGTGGTGCAATTGTACATAAGTCTCAGGGAATCTGTTACGATGGTCATTGTGACGGTTATATAATTGGTCAATGACAAAACGGATTGCGCTCGACAACATCGAATCCATTTCAACGTATATGTTCATCAACAACCGTGTGAGAGCGTTCGTCATAGTAATAGAGGACAGTGTAGGGTAGCAGTGTCATGTGCGGTTACGGTTCGTACAGGTGCTGGTATCGTGGAATTTGGCATCTGTGACTTTAATCACTCGACGTAGTGCCTTTGGCTCCCGAAGATGAAGAGCTTGAGACACGCTACATTAATTATTATTGTGTGTGTTGAGCTCAACAATGCATTGGTCGAGTATTGGCTCAAGGTTACACCTTGTGGTGTTTTCAATACAGGTATTAATTGCAACCAACTCAACGAGTCTTGGAAGTGCAACAGCATAATGGAGGCAAGATATCCCGGACAGCTTGTCATTCTGGTCCACTTTTGAGCCGTCAACAGCTAATTAAAAGCGCTTCGTGATATTCTTCTATAATGGTTGAACCTCTAAAACTACGTGCATACAGCTCTTAGAGGACCGCGGCCACCATCAGCAAGGCGACGAGGGATCCTCCACCGTACGTGGCTCTCCCAGCGCCACTCTTCTGCGAGGCAGTTGCAGCGGCACCGCTGCCAGTGGCCGTCCCCGTACCGGAAGCGGGAGCGGAGGCGGGAGCGGAACCGGATCCCGACCCCGAACCTGAATCCTTGCCAGCACCTGCGGCCGAAATGGTGTAAGCCTTGCCATCCGCCGCGTTGGTCCACGTGAAGACGGATCCGCTCGCTGGAGCCGTGACGGTACCGGCCTTGTTGCTCAGCGTTGCGGTCCCGCTTTTGGGGAGGTTGCCGGGGTTGTAGTAGGTTTTGATATCGTCGTTCGAGAAGCCCAGGCTGGAAACGCAGTTGTACTCGGACAGGTAGGAGGCGCAGGTGTCGAACGGCGTGTTGATGGCCTCCTCCAGATGATCGACCGACATAAGGCCGATCAGCTTCGGGTCGGTATCGGGGCAGATGTTGTACATGCTATAATGAGGCAATCGAGTCAGCACGAAAATGCGTCCTTCTCCAGAGTAAAGGGCCGGTCCGTTTCCCTACCTGGAGAGGGCCCCGCTGACCTCGCAGCACTCGCAGCCCTGAATCTGCTGGACATTGTTGAACGCACTACCCCCGGTCGCGCCGCTGGAGCATTTACTGCCCTGCTCGATGCTGCCGTTGATGGCGAGGTAGACCTTGGCGACGTTGCACGAGCAGGCATCGGGCGCGTTGTCAGGGGCCGGGAAGTATGGCAGCGGCGTCTTGGCTACGGGGCACTTGACCAGGTAGTCGACAACGTATGATTGATACTGGCATTCGTTGACGCGGTTCCAGCAGTGCGTGACGGCGCAGTTGATGTTGTCGATGTAGTTGGCGCACGCGCAGGCCTCGACCTCGGTCGCGCTCGCATCCTTCTTCGCCTGGGCAAGGCAGGACGTGTCCTTTGCGGTCGCGGCCTTTTGGCAGCTCTCGAATCCGGAAACGTCGGCGCAGTTGGCGCTCGTGAGCGTTATCTCGGTCGACTGGGCGACGGCGCCGCCCAGCAGGACCAGGGGGAGGAGTAGACTGGTGCCCAAGACCATGGTTGCGATATGGGAACTCGCCCGAGACTGGATGGTCATGCAACGGTTCGCGATAATCCCCAGACACCGCAACTTAAAGCATCGGGCCGGGAGCTGCGGCTTTAAATTATTGAGCTCTTGGACGACATCGTCGGTACGGCCTGAAGTGAGCGTCGAGCTTGGACCTGACCGGCGCAAAGGTGCCGAAGTGGCGCCCTAGAGGTGCATCCCCCAGATGACGGACTTCCCGATTAGGCTCACAATCTGTAAGCGAGCGAGGAATTGACGAATAAGAAGGCGTCTCGCCAGGGAGGCTCAGCGGCTAGAACGGAAGCGTTCCGTCCCATTTCTACCAGTATATCATGGCGGACTTCCTCGAACCCCGAAAGTGCCTTGCCTGAGCGCGGCTGCGGCTGGGTACTGAGAAAAGAGCCTTGAGAGACGACGGACAAGCAGGCGCGGGGACCCATTTATAGCAGACAGATCTGCAGATCCGGAGGCTATGTTGCACATGGTTGAGAGGCACCTTGGAAGTTTGCGCAACTATACAGCTTGGCCGTCCTGCGCGGATCAGGCGGGTGTGCAGTCTGCCTCGCCGAGGAGGACGGTTTGATTCTTCTCCTTCGTGCACTTATATGCCCGACTCAATGAGGCAGTCTGCAGCGTCGTCAAACTTGCATTCTTCGATATCGATGTTACCCTAGGTTCGCTTGGATGGCCTGTCATGTTTCGATCTGGCTCCGCGGACGAGCGTTGGCTCAGCACCGCATCAAGTTGAGATTGTGCCAAGTATTCGCAACTACCGACTACCGCAAAGGGGGCCTTGAATGTCTTGTGCCGCAGCCCGACTTCCGAGGGATCAACTGCGCAGCGTCGGATGTGCCGGGGGTTCGGATGAGCGGCTGCATGGTCGTATGCGGCGCCGACGTAAGCCCCAGGATGCGGCTAAGCAGCTGAAATGCACTCCATGGTCATGACTTCCACCTGCGTCATTTTCAAGAAAATAAAGCCGCTGGATTAGCACCAACCGGCAGACACGTTGTTCGCGTTAACTCGTCCTTACTCGACGCTCAAACCGGGAACACGGCCAACCTTAGGCACCGGCCGAACCTGCTGTGCCGCGCGAACACACCACGCCCATGTCGGGCCTTCCGAGTCTGGACGACTCCAAGCCTCCCTCCCCCCTCATGACTTCTTAACCTTCCAACTTTTCCCTGCGCACCAACAACCGCCATCACAGCGAGTGCTGCGCCGTCGGCGATGCTGCCAGCTCTTTGACCCCCCACGGTCCGCAGTTCGTTGCGCCGCAACTCCGGTGCTTCCCCCTTCGAGCAGACTCCATCGTCGTCGCGAGCATGGCGATGCAAGCGACCAATGCGTCCACGCCAGACCCCGCACCGTCTCAGCAGCAGCACCATCCACTGGGCTCGGCGTGCTTCTACCCTACTGGCTGACGAGCACGGGCACCTCTACATTACCCTGGCCCCGATCCGCGGGCCCGATCCGCCGCCCGCTCGCGTTCTAGTCTCGGCCCCGGAGCCCTCTGCGAGGTGGGTCTCCTGGAGCGGTACGAGCAGTGTCGAATTCTCATCGCCTAATTGATTCCAGCGATGGCTCTCCCGCTGCTAACGCGCATGGGGAGTCATGGCGCGCTCAGCTGGCAGGGGAAGCTGCAGGGCCGCCCGCTCACAGGATGACGGTGAGATGCGAGGGGCTGCACAGACGTCCGAAGCCCCGGAGGAGTGACGTCGGAACCAACGCTTGCTCGCTTAGGTACTCTACTCCATGGGGCAAGTGTGGACTACGCGGAGACAAGACAAAAGAAAAACCGACAAACGTGGGTGGGCAGCTCGGGGCCGGACCACGGCCGTTGGTTGTCGTCCGATTGCGGGCCACTGCATGCCTCCTCGCGTATGCGAGTATAAGAAGTGAGCGGCGTGCCCGCCCTCGTGCCGGCGCGTCTCCAGTCTCCCTTCATCGCCGCAACTTGCCCGCCTGCTCGCCACGATGCATCTCCTGCTGGCCGCTCTGCTGTGGGCCGTGGCCGACGCCGCGCCGTCTCCCGACGCCAACGCCGTCTGCTCTACGCTGCACTCCAAGTACCCCGGGCTGCTCGTCTGGGACCCGGCCGGTCCCAACGGCGCCCAGACGCTTGCCAACGCGAAGACGTACAATGACGCTCTCTTTGACTACTGGAACGCGGCGAGTTCCAACAACCGCCCAGCCTGCGCCCTCTTCCCGTCCAACGCCGACCACGTCTCCTTCGCCGTCAAGACGCTCAACGCCTACCCTTCGGTCAACTTTGCACTGAAAGGCGGCGGTCACAACCCCAACTTGGGCTTCTCGAGCGTCAATGGCGGCGTGTTGCTCGCCTTTAGGCCCAACTCGCAATATGCCATCCCCTCGCCCGACGGCACAACCGTAGATGTCGGTGCCGGCTGCAAGTGGGAAGATGTGTATGGCGCGCTTCAGCCCCTGGGCAGGGCAGCCGTTGGCGGCAGACTAGGCGACGTTGGCGTCATGGGCCTCATGCTCGGTGGCGGCCTGTCATATTTGTCGGCCCAATACGTGAGTCCACGTCGTCGTGGAGGAGACAGACATACGTATCTAACAATCTTGCGCAGGGCTTGGCTTGTGACAATGTGGTCAGCTATGAGTGCGTCCTGGCGGACGGGACCATCGTCAATGCCACTTCCACGTCGCATCCCGATCTGTTCTTTGCACTGCGCGGTGGAGGCAACCAGTACGCCATTGTGACCAAGATGACTCTCAAGACGTACCCGGTTGGCGATCGTGGCACCGTCTGGGGCGGCGTGCGCGTTTACTCGGCCGACAAGACGGCCGCGCTGCAGGACGCCGTCATCGACTTTACCGCCAACAACAAGGACCCCAAAGCCGCCATCATTCCCACGTTCGAGTTCGTCGGGGCTGCCGGCTTGACTGCCCCCATAGTCATCATGTTCCTATTCTACGACGGTCCGAAGCCGCCAGCCGGTGTCTTTGACAAGTTTGACGCTGTCAAGCCTGTGAATGACGACACAGCGCCCAAGAGTTACGTGGCCATGGCCCAGGAAGCCCAGGGCGGCAACATGAAGGGAGCTCGGTTCCAGATCGCCGAGAACACGTTCCCCAACATGCCCCTGGCCAACATGTCGTCGTTTCTCAACGACCACTTCAAGTCCATTGTCAAGCAGGCGAGCGCCGAGGTCCAACAGGACCTCATAGATTTCAAACTGATCTCCTTCGCTCTTCAGCCCGTGCCGCACGGGATTGCCCAGGCATCGCTCGACTTCGGAGGCGGCAACGCCCTCAACCTGGATCCGGCGCACGGAGACCGCATATGGGTCGAGTACGACATGTCCTGGACCAACCCCCTGTGCGACCAAAGGTGCCCTCAGTTCCTTCAAGACATGATCGAGTCGCTGCACGAGCTGCACGAGAACGAGTACTCGGGCATTGCCCCGACAAACTACAAGAGCGGCGACCTGAACTACCTGAGGTGAGTCGAGTGGGCGGACGCGAGCCTGTGCGAGCGGAATGCTGACAACCGTAGCTACAACCCCATCTTTATGAACGACGCCATGGAAGGCCAGGACCCGCTGCGAAGCTACGGCGACGAGGTGTACCAGAGGCTCAAGGCTACGCACCAAGCATACGACCCCGAGGGCTTCTTTGCGACGCGGCAGGGCGGATTCAAGTTCACGTAGCTGGGCATGGGAAGATGGCTGCTTGGTTGCAACCATGTTCAATTCGTAGATATATAGTTCTACCATGTACTTGCGTTGTCCGCATGAGCAATACGGGTTAATTAGACCATAAAAGCTTAACTAGCAACACGGGCAGAATGGAGCATTTGAGCATTCTAAGCTGTACATGGCCCTTTGAAGCATTGCCACGGCATTGCACGTCTGCTTGCGATGCGAGGTATTTCTCATTTGCGTCAAGCATACTCCGTATTCATAGCCCATGATGTTTATGCCGTATTGATGATGAGTCCTATCTTCAAGACTACTTGACCCCTGTCCAGTGTCGCCGTCAACAAATTCGCAGGCTAGCATGAGAACGCTAGGAAAAACACCAGCCCATTGAAAACCGTATAGACAAGCCCTACCTTGTACGGGATGCGCGTCAGGCTATGCAGGAGCTCCCGCACGGCCCCGATGGTCGAGTTGTACACGCCGTGCCCCAGCGAATACTCCTCGTCCTCCCCGTCATGCTCCCCCGCGGCGAGCACGCGGTGCCCCTCTTCGTCGAGCGCGCTGCACTCGACCTACTGGTTCAGCGCGAGGAGGGAGAAGACGCCGCCGAGGACGGGGCGGGCGGCGAACTCGATGCCGGGGTAGCCGCCGGTGTTGACGTCGTAGAGGTCCGTGTAGGCGCGCCAGGTGGACGTGCGGTCGATCCAGCGGGCGATCTTGCTGATGAACATGGCGCGCGTGTCGGGCTTGGCGACGGCGGCGGCGAACATCTCCCAGTCGAGCTTGGTAAGGGTGCCGCGCGTGTCGAGGATGACGCCGTTCTCCTGCGCCACGCTGAGGTAGAAGTCGCTCTGCATGTCGTAGACGGCCTGCGGGACGAAGTCGAGGCCGAGCAGCTTGTCCGGGTAGATGTTGTAGAGCAGGCCTGCATGGCGGGTGTGCCGCGTTAGAAGGAGGAGGTGTGGTCTGGATCAGAGAGAGGGCCTTTTGGTGGCTTACCGTACGTGTCCGGGTTGTCGTACTGCAGCACCGTGTGCTTGGGGTCCGCCTGCGAGGCGATGCCGTGCGTCTGCCAGAAGTCGAGGTACTCGTGCGCGATGTTGGTAAAGTTGTCTCTCTGGTCCGGGTGGCCCGTCTTGTCCGCGATGCTCGACAGTGCCTCGAGGGCGATGATGCCCTTGAGGGCGAGGTTGGTCTGGTTGCTGTCATGTTGTCATCGTGGTTAGCCCCCTGTTTCGTCCACTTACGCATCAGCAGCGTCGTAAAACTTACGCAAGATGGCCGGCGAAATCGTCGGTGGACAGTTGCTGGGCCGGGATCTTGGAGTCAGCGATCAGGTACCCGGCCCACTTGTTGAGCAGGTCCCAATTGTCCTTGAGGTACTGGTCGTTGTGCTTCTTTTGGGCGTACGCCAGCATCATGATGACCATGTTGCCGCATTCCTCGAGCGGCATGGGCTCGTCATCGCCCTGAGGGTGGCCCGACGCTATCGGGAAGGTCCCGAGATCGTGCTGATCTTGTTGTCAGCCTCTTGACGACTCTACAGAGCTGTCCGGATTCTCAGCTCAACTCACCTGAGCCCAGTTGTTGGGGTAGTGGTACCGGTCATTCTCTAGGAGCGGGTCCAGCGTCCACTTGATCAAGTCCGGGTTGAGATACAGCATGATGGGGAAGGCAGGGAAGATGACGTCGACGGTCTGGCAGTCGCTGTTGGAGCTGATCTCCTTGAGGAAGACGAGCGGCTGCTGCTGCGTGTTGGTGAAGACCAGCGCGCCAAACACCTGGCGCACGGCGAGGCTCGTGATGGTCAGATACTCCTGGCCGGCGGCGTTCTTGGAGTCCTCGGCGACGCGGATGTCGAGCCGGTTGCTGCTGTGCGTGGCGTAATCGTAGTCTTTGTAGAAGAAGACGACGAGCTCCTCCTCGGCGAAGAACTGCCGCCACAGCGAGGGCACGTTCCTAGCCGCGTCGCCCTTGCCGTTGAACAGGATCGCGTCCTCCTGCGTGTAGCCGATGGTGAAGAGGGTACTCTGCCATGAGTTGTCGACGGACCCGAGGTCGCGCGAGAAGGCAAACACGGGCCTGGGTAGTATAAATTAGCAAATATATATATGTATGAACCCTTCGATCCCGAGAGCGGGTGCTCACCATCGGTCGCTGACGGCGCGGAACTGGCCGTCAATGTTATCCGTGAGTTTTCCGTTGTTGAGGAACTGGCCGCGAACGTCAAGGTCGGCGCCGATCTGATACGTAAGGCCCTGTCGTACTCATCAGTATGTCTACCCTTCAGTCGCAGCCTCCCGGGGGCCTGGATGCTTACAGATTGGTCGCCCGTTGCCCAGTACCAGTTGCCCCAGGACGCAATCTGGTTAATCTCGTTGAACGGCAGCTGTTCCTGTCTGTAGAACTTGTGGTAGCGGACCCCCTCCGTGGAGTTGCTCTGCCACTGAATGATGGCGTTGTTGTCGCCGGATGCCCACTCTGCGCGCGCGTCAACAGCTGCTTCACTACCACGGGATTCGAGGTGCTCCTACCGCCAGACACGTCGCAATAGATCTGCACGTCGTGGTTCTTGCCGTCGAGAGATCTGACCGCGACCTCGAGGTACGACGACGTGACGCTCTGCCGGCGGAGGTCGTTCGGGTAGACGGGGGACAGGAACTTGATGCTCATCTGGACCATGCCGCCGACGTTCATGACAAACGTCGTCTTGGTCGACGTGTACTCGAGCGACACCTGGTCCACATTGGGAGCTCCCGGCGCGTTGCCCATCCAGTTGAAGGCATTGCCGTCCACCTTGACGAAGCCCTGCCACCCCTGGATTCCTTCCCTACCTCCCAACACCCGTCAGCATCCCAGCCAAACTCTAGCTCATGCGAGGTGGGAATAACAAGCTCACGTCCAGAATTGCGGCCACCGGCCCGGCAGGTATCCGCTCGGCTGGCCGTCCGTCCTACCGTTCAGCCAGACATTGAGGTACGGGGAGCGCACCGCCAAGGGCGCCGCCGGCGGCCTCGCAGGAGTAAACGTCGACACGGCCTCGCTCTGTTGCCCGAGAAGCGCAACGGCCGCCAGACCGGCGAGT
This sequence comes from Tolypocladium tropicale, assembly GCA_024340005.1. NCBI lineage: Eukaryota > Fungi > Ascomycota > Sordariomycetes > Hypocreales > Ophiocordycipitaceae > Tolypocladium > Tolypocladium tropicale. Next base: position 47,979 of record JALHBU010000206.1, on the reverse strand, counting down.
TTCAAGAACTTCATGGTGTGCATGGCGGAGCAAGCGCTGCAGACTTGTCACGTTCAGAGAAACACCAAGAGCGGGAGGGCCGTCTGGGAATAAGGGGCCTGGAAAAAGCACGCATAAGACTGAGACGCGTCTCAGTGATATTTATAATGAGCATGTGAGCATCGGAAACCCGGTGCGGAGCAGAGGAGGGTAGCATGGCCGCAGCACGCGGGAAGCACCTGCAGACCGGGATACTCGCACTCGCGAGCACGGGGACGAGGGGGACCATGATCGCAGGCAGAGAAAACCAAGGTTCGCGAGCATAGCTCCGTTGCAGGCAGTTCGAATAGGGACCGGGCAGGCAGGGAGTAGGTAGTCGGCCCTACCGAAGGAGGGTGCGAGCTACCACCGCACTCTGCAGAAGGCTCCGCGGAGAGAAGGGAAAAACCAGGCTCGCAGGAAGGCTCCAACGGAGCGAACCTAGGCCTATGGGCATGCACCGAGTGAGCGGGCATCGCGGACGGCATGAGGCGGGGAGGGGGGAAGCAAAGCGGCAGCGACGCTGTGCGCGTGTAAGTGGAGGCAGGACGCGGACGTGGGGGGACAGGCCAACTCTCGCGGAGCCGCCGTTGACGAGAGAAGCGGCAGAACGGCAACAGCAGCAGGGACAAAGGGCCGGCAGCAGCGGTGCAACTGTGCCAGGGGTAGAACAAAGGCGTGGCCCCGCGTGACGGCGCCGGCCGTCGTCGTCGGTGCGGGTCGGCGTCCGTGTAAGTCGACTTCGGTCATGGGCCGCGACCGGGTGCGCGCATCGCCATCCAGCTGCCACCACGCAGGGGAAAGCAGTCAAAAACAGGCAAGCTACGGGGAAATGAGGCCATGCAGCCGGCTTCTCTGCCATCCACCACGTGCAAGCGCTCCAATGGCCGTGGTGTTGATGATGGAGATGCGACGACACCAGCCAAGTCGGTCCCGGCGCGCGCATTGCAAATATCCCCGGCCGACGGCTGGGCCATCTCCCGCGTTTGATGCACGCGACAGACTACCCCGAGCAGGCGCTGTTGTCTCATGCGCACCAGCCTCGTCTCTCTCTCCGTGTTTCTCCCGCCTCGTCCGGCCGCTGTGGCGGTGGGGGTCTCGCACGGAGATCTGCGCAGATCTGAGCCAGACGCAGCCGCCCCGACGAGGCCGAGCCGCTTTGTTCTTTCTCGGACGGAGGCTAGGCCAATGCGTGTCTCCCAGACTGCCGGGCCCATCTTGGGCGCTTTGGCTGTGACCCTCCCATCGTCCCCGAGCGGGCTCGGATTGGTCATCGGGCGTAAACGCCTGTCTCATTCGCAGGCCGAATCATGCGCGCCTTGGCCCTGTTGGGCGAGCAGGGCAGAGATGTGCCGTGCAACGCAGGGGCACGGGTGACACCTCCACTGGCTCTCGCCGCTTTCTGATCGTGTCGCCGTCGCCGTGTCTTGTGCGCCGTGGAAACACGAGCGTTTCTTCGTCGGACTTGCCCGCCGAATAGAGCGGCAAGGCATGACCGACTCGTCTCCCGGCGTGCCACGTTCGTATAAAGCACATCCTCCCGTACGACCCCTAACACGCGTGCCGTGAAACCGTACGAGCTGCCTGCGTCTGGCAAGTCCAGTCCAGATCCTTTACGCCCGAGGGCTTGAGCACAGGGCCCCAGCGAACGGAAATGGTCCTGCCCAGCCCGGGCCCTACCACCTCCCGACTGATCACAGGCACGGTTGCCCAAGCATCCGAGGCCTCGGCGTCATATGACGGGATCCCGGCCAGTGCGGGGGAAGCAAAAGAGACACCGCGTCACGGCTTACACAGCAGATCCAACGGGAAATGCCCTCTCCGCCTTCTCGAACAAAAGGCGTCGCGTGCCCTGCAAAGACTGCGATGTAACATTGAACTTCAGGCCCAACAGTGCTAGCAAAAGCTGCTGATGCCTGGATTCCTTCCGGTCGCCCGCCGTTGGCGCTGCGCCCGACACCTCGCATCCAGTTGCGCGGATCCGACCGTTCCTTGCCGCCATTTGGCTAGCCGGACGCGGCAGATCATTAGTCGTTGACAACCTGTTTCAAGTGTCTGTTTGAGTTTAATATCGGCGTTGAAGAGGCCTTGCCGACTGACAGACCTGCTCGCGCTTTCGTCAACTGAGCAGACATCGTTCGCTGATATATCGAGGTAGCATCCCCCGGCTTCCCGGTCAAAGTGCTTGCATACTGCCAATACTCCCCAAAGCATTGCTATTCTGCAGCCAACTGCAGACGCGGCGTGAACCTGAGGGGCGCGCAGATTGATTGCCCGAGCATCTGTCCGAGAGCCTCTTGCAAGCTGCCGCATCGGGACTTTCCCCTTGGTGCTCGAAATCGGAACACTGCAAAGCCCTGAGTCTATGACGGCTCTCACCGCACCGTCGGAGTAGATTCGTTGCGGTGCAGAGTCGACGTTGTAAATTCTCTGGAGGCATCAGCATTCCGTACCCATACAAGACAATCGTAATTCCGTATTAGCAGACTCAATTCGCAACTCAACCGATCCCATCCCGACATAATGCACTGCCCACGGGCAAAGAATCCTCGAGGCTGTCTTCACACCGCCTCCAGACGTGTGCCTTCCAACACAAATTACCTTATTATCCAACAGAGTTGTCGAGAGGGTGTGCTCACCAGCCCAGACGTTGCTCCGCAGCGTAGCACAGACGACCGTCACATGGATCTCCGCACCGTGAACCCAATAAGTCAAACTGCACCGCCGCTAGAGCCAAAAACATTCGTAGCATCATTGTTCCCTATCCATGTCGCCGTAAGTCCCGTGACGTCAGTCATCTACCCTACGAGCTGGGGTCTCCTCCTCTGCGATGGCGCCGGAGGTGGTGCTTCGAACTCCTCTTGGGACTCCAACACCGGTAGGGATCGCGATGCACCATTGTCAGATGCCTCTCAAACTCCGGCTCAACCCCCGCGCGCCCAAAAGGGAACAAGGGTGGCACCCAATAACGCCTGCGGACATCGGACAGGGCTGCAGAAACATACATCATTTGATCGGCAACGCTACCACGAGCGAGGCCTTGTGAGGTGCCAACACACATGTCCATCTCGCAGAACTCACGATCATGCACCCACGCATAGACATGATCGACGGCCGTCACGCGGGAATGAGACGGTGATCAAGCACACCGCGCTGTCGTCGCTTTTCTCTTCTCGTCGGCGTGAATTATGGCGCGATATTCTGATGGATTGAGCCCGCATGGTGCTTATTGCATGACTGCTTGCGATCAATGGCGACTGTGCTGCCTGCCCGCTTGCTGGACATGAATCAAAGCAAAGCTCCGCTTGTTCGGCAGTCCATCCAGCTCTCCGAAGCTTGGTCTGAATCTCATTGCCGGTGGCGCCAGGCTCAAGCAAGACGCGGAAGTCACACCTTCTTTTGCCTTGGCTGGGCGCCTTAGCGGGCCCAGCCGCACCTGATGTCGACCTCGAAGACTGCGAGTGCACCACGGCCGTGCCATGTTGATGCCAGTTTAGCAGCTTTGAGTCGCCCTGATAGTCTCGCAAGTCGCGATGTGCGACTCGTTGGCTTTATTCGTTGCTGTCTGCTACCCTGGCATAAATCAAAACGATGGACAGGGGAATGCAACCTTATCGGCGTCAACCCGCCACAAGTGATCAGGTCAAGTCGTTGTTTAATCAGAGGCTGCATCCCGATACGAGCTTTATTCTTGTAGCCCAGCCTAGGAAAGCCCGGAATCCTAGCTCATCCTAAAGGCTCATCCTATTCGAATGTTAGTCAGCCGACAGCCTGCAATGTCTGTCCAGCTATCAAGGGTTTGCCGCACTGGCACAACGGCGTCGCCTCGTCACTCCTTAGCCATCGTAGACACGCTTGCGGGGATGTGGTGCTGTATTGTATCGACTAGCTCTTGTCCTTGTACCGTTGACCGATTATCGAAAGCGACCAGCTCTTCATCTCTCCCGCCGTAGCAAACAACAAAACAAAAACGCCCACGAGGCCAGCCAGACGATAGCGCACCAGCATTGTCGGTGGTTCTGGCCTCGGTCCAGACACGCCGTCCCAGCGATGGCGTAAAAGCACTGTCGCCGTCGAGAAAACAAATACACTCGTCAGACAGCGGGTATAAACGCGGATGGGGTATCTTGCGAAAAACCAATGCGAGGAAAAGTACTCCAAAACTTTTGTCGTGCAAGGCGAGGACAGCCAGGTGATAGCGCAGGAGCATTGTCACCTAAGACTGCCGGTCACGCTCGCTCCATGTCAGCCGCAGCCATGACGGCTCCGACCAAAATTCGACTTGAACAATAAGGATTAAGCAAAGAAGATGTTGATGGGGAAAGGGTCATAGGCCTCGGCCTAGACATTGTAATGGTAGGTTGAACTACCCGCAGGAAGGAAGGGATGAGGATGAGGAAGATGGTGACGCCGTCCGCCAGGCTGGTTGTTGAAAATTATCCGGCGCAAGGGTACGTTAAATTGCAGGGCTTTGCGTTTAAGCTTGAGCCGCTCTTGCTTTGATTGCGAGGCCGAGCTTCCCGAGGCCGCGCTGCTGGGTCTCGCGACGAGCGGCTCCATCCTCGAACTCACTTGCCGAGTCACCCTCATACAGCTTCGTACTCGGCGTGTTGCCAAAGACCTTCAGCAGCACCGTCATGAGCATGGCGCTCGCAATGCTCATGCATAGGATACCGATCATGGTCAGGTTGCTCTTTCGGAACTGGTATTTGCCCTTCGCGGCGTCTTCGGGCCAACCCGTGTACAGCGCATAAGTTGTTGTCACGCTGCCGAGGTTACCCAGCCCAGATACGAGAGCCGTAGCAGCGGCCACGCCAACCTCGCCGTGCCGACGTTGGAAGATCTCCGAGGTCCAGGCCATGCATATCGGCACCGTGGGTCCGAGGCCGAAGCCGACCATAAGAAGACCGCCATAGCGCGCCCAACCGTTGTTGAGCGCAAACGTAGTCGTCAGGAGTCCAGCTATCTGCACGCAAACGGCTCCAGAGAAGAAGAACGCGCGATAGCGGTGGAAGCGGTCCGATATGGGGGTCACGAGGAGAATGGCAATCAGATCCATCTATATTTGTCAGTTGATGCTGAACCAGTGAGATGCGGGAACTCTTACAATCCAGATCGGCGCAAAAAGAAGAGAGACTTGGATGTCAGTGGCGCGGGGCTGGATTGCTGCGATGATGACGGATCCATAGAGTTGGGTGCCTATGCCTACACCAACCACGCCAAAGTACATCAAGCACAATGGCCACAGCCGCCAGTCCAGCAGCACAAGGCCGAGGTCCTTCAGCGTCCAAGGGCGAGAGTGGTAGACGCGTCGGAGGTCATGATAATGAACAATTGCATCTTGGCCGGTGAGCGCCTCAGGGGCCGTTGGCACCCACCTCAACCAACGAGAGCGCTTCCTCTCCTGTCCAGGGGCCAGGGGCCGATCGGGGAGCCACCAAAGAAGGATGAAGCTCAACACGATAGCGATGAGGCCATAGACCAAGAACATCCAACGGAACCCGGCCAGCCCCCTTGCACCGTCCATGAGCTGGAAACCCGCCGAGACGAGGCCGACGACAGCTGCGGATACCTGGGCGGCCGTAAAGTACATGCCGATACGCTTACCGGTTCGCGACGGCGGATAGAAGAGCGTCAGGTAAAAGGCCATGCCCGGCCACATGCCTGCAATCACCGCGCCCAACAGGAAACGTAGGAGCTTGACGCTCCAAGCATCCTGGACAGCGGCAAAGCAAGCGCCGACGAGGCCAGTGGCAAAGACGATGCGAGCCATCCAGACGCGGGGACTCAGCTTGCTCATGATGAGGTTGGAGGGAAAGTCGAAGATGACATAGGAGACGTAGAAGAGAGCTAGGGCCGTGGATACATCCTTGGGCGTGAGGTGAAGCATTGTCATAAGATCATGACCCACGTCCTTGTTCATGGTCTGGGCGATGCCGATGTTGGAGCGGATGGCCGAGCAGAGAAAGTAGAGAACCCAAAATGCTATGCAGTGTTAGCTGCGGTTCGTAGATTTTGTTCTTGTTTGCGGCGTTACCTGGGATGATCCTCAGATCAAGTTTCCTAGAGTCACGGCATCAGCGGTTGGTTGTCTTTCGCTGTGGCGCCGGTCAGATGTTACCTGTAAATTCGCTCTACAGTTTCGACGTCATAGTCTACTTCAGGAGCATCGCCCGGCCCTTGACTAAGTGGCCGCTGCGAACCATCACTGGATTCGTCGTTGACAACGTCGACTTGCTTTGCGCGGGCACTTGACTCTGCCGGCTGGTCCATGGTCGGATAAGCCCAAGGCTCCGTACACGCGCGGATGTGACTGGAGACAGGAGATTCGTCCGCAAGGGAATGCTAGCTCAAAATGATGCGAGCAGACAAAGAGCGACGGAATGTCTCATGAGCAAGCACGGCTGCATGCAAAGCGAAGTATGGAGGGGTCAAAAGAGAAAAATAAAATGCTTATCGATGGTCGCTGAACGACGACTCACGGCTTCGCTGAGCCGAGCCGATGCAGGATCGTCGCTTCCGACTAAGTTGCGGCAGGTGGGGCAGCAGATCCTTGCACCCTCGAAGCGTCAACGATGAACTCAACAACACTCTTACTGCTATTTGCAGCCAGACGACATATGCATTGACGACGCTCTTCCTTGTTCTAGCCACTGCTTATCCTGTATTCCCCGGTTTGCCTCTCTGAGCCAGTGCGCAAACCGCCGCCGCTGGCCCAGTCCGGTCAACACTAATAAGGTACTCCCGTCCAGATGGCTTGCAAATGCCGCAAGCAGCCGAGATACAGTTATCAGATGGCTCGCGCCTCTTGGCTACGAGGCATGGGCAAATTGAGCGGCCCACCCACCTGCCTACGAGTACTGGCCCCTCATAGGGCGGCGGCAGCCTTTGGCGCAGACTTGGCCATGGGCGGACCGCGCCGAATCAATCGGCACAACACGCACCACAGGTCTCCATTGCACGGAGGACGCTGGCATCAAAACATCAGTCTGTTGATCAAATTTGCATCCAGGCTATACAGCATGCAATCATCTGCAGTTATCGACACTGGCGCTCCAGGTACGGGTGTCGAAGTTCGATGCAAGTCCACGATCTCCGCCCAGGCGGCATCACATGATCATATTCACAATGGATCTTGCGAAGTACTGGCAGTCCGGCTTTGGGATGAATTTAGGCAACCCGTCACTGCTCTTATTGACGGCTGCCATCTTTCACAGCCTCAAGGCAAGGTGCCATTGCTAGATGTGAATGCCTGAGGACAATATATCGTGACTACCATGCCCTCGTGATCGAGTCATAGCGACATCGTGCATCACAGTCCCATCCACAATGTTCGGGGTGAATAATCATTCCATCATAAACGAATACAAGATGTCTCGCCGAAACGGCAAGACGTTTTGTATTGCACATATTTCTCTCCATCTTCAACACACCAGCGGGATTCGCTAGTTCCCACGCCTCCTCCGCATCCTCAATATCGTTCACAACCACCACGATAGGCCAATATTGTATTTTCCGTTGAGAATACAGATCTGCGGCTTCTCAAAGCTGTTTGTCGAAGCGTAGGCAGATCGCCACCGAATCTCATTCACTGGCCACGTGCCGCCCAACATGACACGCGGGCCCCTACGTATGCCTAACACAAGACGCGACGCCTAGGCCCACGAGGCCGGGAACGGGTTCCGCATCACTACGAAGTACGACAAGAGCCTGTGATTTGAGCCAGCCCAGCTTTTGGTGCCAAGCCGACGTTACGTGGCATACTGGCATACGAGTGGTTATGGTCCGCGACTCCAGCGGCCGATCCGTCGGCCGATACTTGGGCCTCCGCCGCCATGCCTGGATTGCCACTTCCGTCTGCCAGGATCGCCCAAGCTTTGGCTCATGCTTCTCTCATGGCATGAGAAGCTTCTTTCGATACCGAGGCGTCCAACATGCGACGGCGGCTCGGGGCGCCCTGCCAATACATGGTACGTGCGCGTCCGAAATGAACACACACGCCACCGGCGCAGTATCATCTGAGGACGGCCTTACAAAAGCAGCATCACAGGCACATGATGCTCACCAAGACGGAGATGCCTGCTCCTCGGGCGAGCGTGAATGCGGATGAGCCTTACGCCTCGGCCTAATGCTTAAAGTCCCATCAACCAGCGACGCCAACGGCAACCTGCGAAGGCCTCTACCTACCTATAGCGAGTGACGCCTCGCGCCAGGCATGACATGGCGGCCCGACAGGCGCAAAGTATTTGCCGCCAACGGGAGACTCGAGGGCCGGCCCATCGAGGCCGGGGGTTGCCTGTCGAGCGATCTGGCAAGCAGCGATGGCTCCCTGGAGCAAGGCATAACACAACAGGCAGGTCGTCCGCCGGCCACAGTCTCGAGTGCCTGGCGAGGGCCGCGCAGCCTTGTCGCCCCACGGCCTGGCCACGCCCAGACGCATCGACCCACGACAGCTCACTCCAGGTTGCCTCAGCCAATGAGTCACGCTGCGAGCGACGCTCCCCGCGAGCTGCTCGGGAGTGCCCCCAAAGCGTGAACCGGTCGAGTCATAAGGTAGCGAGCCGCGCGCCTGGTGCCTAGCCCGTGGCCGCCGTCCGTCGACGATAAATGGAGTCGGCCTTCCTCCTCCATCCGAGCTGGGCCTCGGAGGGAGGAGGCAACAACCAGTCAAGTTCCAAGATCCAAGAGTGGCAGTGCTTCCGCCTTTTGCTTATTAGATGCAGCCTGAAGGCATCCCGGGTTTCCCGAGCTATTCCCGCCACTTCCCGCTTTCAGCCGACGCCGAAACAGTCATCAGCCCACCGCGCATTCGTACACCTGCCCAGTCACGTGCGATCCCGCTGACTAATTCCCACGCGCTCGACATGGCCCAAGTGATGGCCTTTGGCAAACCTTCATACCATAATTTTCAGGCCAGCATATCGTCACCCCAGAGCAACCACGCCTCGCAGCCTCGTCCTCTTGGTGATAGACCATCGCCCGGCCCTGGACTCTTCCACCAGCAGCCGCCGCCGACCACCACATCGCCCGCGCCCCTGCTTCTGCCTGCGGCCGCCTCTCCGTCCTCTCGCGCCCCGAGCGCTTTTACCCTCGTGCGGACGCGACCTTCGCTTCTGCATCCCGCGTCCTTTGCGCTTCCCGCCCTCGACAAGGCGCGTCGGCCCCGAACCGTTTCTTGGGCTGCAGTCAGTCGCGGCGCCGCAGCCATGAGCGTCGCGTATGAGCCCCGGTCCTTCATCCACGAAGGCGCCTACCCGCCCATAGGCGACGAGCATGACCACGACCACGACCATGGCGCCGACCAGCGCTTCACAGACTCCGATGTCGCCGAGCATCTAAGTCACTACACCGCCGATGCTTCCATGCTGGCCGATGATCGCGAGGTCCTCGGCGATGGCCGGGACGTCCTGGGCGACGACCGAGGCATCATGTCCGACGACACCGGCGCAGTGCAGGATGCGACGCGACTCGACCTTGGCCCTACCGGCTTCTCTTCTCCGATCCAGGAGCCCCTGCCTGAGCCCCCCATGATGCAGGACTCCATCTCCGAGAGCAAAGATGCGTCGCCTGGCGTAGGCTCGCCCTCGTCGGCCTCCCGGATTAGGCCGATTCCCAAGCCTGACCGCGACGTCGCAAAGCAGGCAGACGGGAAGTTTCACTGCCCTTTGTCGGATTGCAGAGAGGACCTCCGTGCCTTTTCGCGCAAATGCGAGTGGAAGTAAGCTCTCCTTGACCGCAGCAGCCCCTTTGATTCGATCCCATGCTAATCCTCATTCTCCTAGCAAACACATGGATAAGCACGAGCGTCCCTACCGATGTCCCGCCGACGGTTGCGAAAATCTCCCTGGCTTCACTTATTCGGGAGGCCTTCTCAGACATGAGCGTGAGGTGCACGGCATGCACGGCGGGCCGAAGAATACAGTCAACTGCCCGCACCCCAACTGCAAGCGTCACACCGGCAAGGGTTTCTCCCGCCAGGAAAACCTCAACGAGCACCTCCGCAGGGTCCACACAAACATGGAGGGCTCCACGCCTCCCGCCGCAGAAAGCGCTGCCTCCCCCGACGACAACGAGAGCGAAAAGTCGGGCTCGAAGCGAAAGCGACGCCCGAGCGACCAAGGCGACGAGCTGGGCGAGCTCCGCGACGAGATCAAGCGCGTGCGCGAGGAGAACGAGAAACTCAAGTCGGAGATGGAGCAGCAGTCGCAGCACTCGCTCTCCATGATGGCCCAGATCGCCGAGCTTCAAGACGCTCTGCGGCACGGCCTCGGACAGCACGGCTTGGGGGCGCCAACGGCTCAGATGATTTAGGAGCATCAGCCCGACACGTCTTGCCCCAGCTCCAGTCAGCTGGGGGACTTGGGGTTGCCCTCTGGCCTGTTGGACGACGACCTTCAGGGAGCAATCCCGTCTTTGGCCCCGGGCCACAGCGAACACGAAAACGACATGATGCCTTTCTCACCTCTGGAACGAGCTTGCAACAGATAGACTGGGCGAACTACCAACTCTTCTCTCGAATTTCCGCTCCCCCCTCCCCTCCTCCGCCCCTTCCCGGGCACGGATTTCTCATCATTGCACGACTCGGCGTTGGGCAGGGCAGATACACTGGACGGCGTATGGCCGTCATAAGGATGCCGGCGGTGTAATATCTTCGACTTGCTTTTTTCCTCGCCTTTTTTTCTACTTCTCTTTTCCCCCCACTTTCCATATACGTCTTGGTCTTTTTGCTTTTCGGGCGCACGAGAGCGCTCCGGCATGGCGTTTTAGGGGCACGGGCTGCACACATGAACGGACGGACGGATGGACGGACGGCTGATTAACGACGATATCCCACATACACTGCTGACCGGGCAAAGCGCAGCGGACTGGTCCCCCGGAACCACCCCCCCTCTTTCCCCCCGCCCCCTTCCTTTGTTGTTGCGGAAGCGTGGACGGGGCCGGAGGGGCGTGTACTTGTATGGGGCGGATGATGGGTGGTGGGACTGACTGCCCGCTTGCTTTTTCTGTACGCTATATAGACGACTCGCCGCTATAATTTGCGACAATTGGACGTTGACGGCGGGCCCGCGGGTGCGGTGCCGTGTCCTGAATTCTACTGTCTCTTGTCGGGACTGGTGATGCCATGACGGACGTGATCATGAATATTTTCATGATGTGCTGGACGGCCATGCCGTCTTGTATGTACACCTCATGACTGCTCGATGCCCTCCTGCTCAATCCTTCCTCGCTTCCTTTCTCTTCGCCCCATCGCACTTCTGAATGTACACTCTACTTCCAAGATCAACCACGATCCTCGTACCTTACCCAACCTTCTGACGTACAGAACCCCCGGCTACACAACCTGGACATAGCTTGCCGGCACGCTGGCCGTAACCCCCGCCTTCTCGACCTCAACCCACCCGTCGCCAGGGTCCTCCTTCACGAGGACGAAGCGCTCGCCCTCGACCATGCTGTGCTCCCCGTCCCCTTGCGCCGTGTACTCGTACAGCGCCTCGACGTAGCGGAGCTTCTTTGCGCCGCGGCGGGGCGCGACGGCGGGGCCCTTCTTCCGCGCCGCGGCCCCGGCCGACGAGGACGACGGGCCGCCGGTGGCGGACGAGGTAGTCGAGTTGGAGTACGTCGACGAGGGGCGGGCGGCCGTGCTGGCGGCTTGGGGCGAGGGCGGGGGCGGGAAGTCAACGTAGGATGCCGGGACGAGGCCCTCCTTGTAGCCTACGCGGACCTTGACCCAGCCGGAGCCGTCTAAGGGGCGTGTCAGTGAGTGGAAAACGTCAAGTAGGAGTCAGGGCGCTTACCATCTGCCTCCAGCAGCACCACCTCCCGGCCCTCCTGGACCGCGATTTCGCCTTCGCCGTTGGCCTCAAACGTGTAGAGCATCTTGCCCTTCCTCTCCTCCTTGTCGCCGTTGCCGTTGGCGTGGGCGTGGGCGGTGCTGCCGGGAAGCTCACTTATGTACGCAGCAGGCGGAGGCGCCGCCATCCTCTTACGCACGGCGGTCGCGCTCTTGGCGGATGAGATGCTCGGTCTCGGAGCCGCCGCGGCGTCGGCAGCCCCGCCCGCCTCCTCGGCCGGCGTGTGCTGTCCCGATACGGACCGTCGCGCCGAGTGCGAGCTGAGAGAGTTCATCGTGTTCGAGCGCGTCAGGTCCGGTAGCTCGGCAACGTGCGATGGCGGCCCTGAGTCTGGCGCGAGGAGCTTGTTGGCGCCCTCCTGGCGTTCGGCCTTGAGCTTCTTGCGCTCTTCCTTGGTCTGCTCGCCGGGGCAGTCGGCCGGCACCTTCATCTCGCACTTGCTGTGACACGTGTAGCCGCAGTCCCGACAGTCGAAACCCTTGGCGCTGAGGCCCCAGATGCGCTCGCCGCAGAGGTCGCAGTTGGTCGGGATCTTGAACGTCTGGCTCTTGAAGTTGTGGTTCTTGGCGCCCAGCGTCACGTCGCCGACGACGGACGTAATGGTCGACGTCTCGACCTCGGCCGTCAGCCGCTGGCGATCCACGCCGTGCAGGTCCTCCTGCAAGGCGAAGAGCGAGCGCACCACCTCGACCTCGTCCTTCTTCTCGGTGCCCTCGCGCACGCGCTGCTTCAGCCGCTTGACATTTTCCACCTCGCGCCGCTTCTTGTCCACCTCGCGCCGCAGCTCGCCCAGCTGCGACTTGGACTTGCTCAGGACGTTGCGCAGGTAGATCTTGGCCGTCTCGTCCACGACCATGACGTCGTCGTCGTGCCACACGGGGCTCGCCTCGAACTGCTTGTCGGGCGGCTCCTGGAAAGAGCCCATGTTGTGGCGCATGTACATCATGGAGTCGAGGTGTGGCGCATTGCGGGAAATCTCGGTGCCCAGGTGGTCCATCATGCCGCGGCTCTGCTGCAGCATGTCACCCTCGATGGCGGCGGCGATGCTCCATAGACCGTTGAGCTTGATGGTGCGGAACTCGTTGAGATCTTGCAGGCTGTCCATGACCTCGGGGACGTACTCGTGGTAGTACTTTTCCTTTTGCCGGTTGGTGACGTGGATGGCGATCAGGTAGGTATTCTTGGCGTTATTCATTTCAAATATCTGCTGTTGATAGGCACTCTGGGCCTTGGCCTTGTCGTAGTGCGACTCCGACTTCTTGCGTTTGGTCTCGACCTCCTGGCAGGTGGCGTCGTACTTGGCTTTTATCTTGCGCAGGTCCGCGTATGAGGTGTCGCGCTCGGCGGCGAGCTTGTCTGCGTACTCGACATGGCGCTTGCGCAGCTCCTCGAAACGGGCACCGAAGTACTTGAGAGGCTCAGCGACCTGGGAGACGAGGTTGTTGGCGTAGCGGTCGTGCTCGGCGGCGCGGGCCTCGAGGGTGGTGAGCTGGGTGGCCCAGGTGGTGATGGAGGCGCTATTTGCAACTTGTCAGCACGCAGGCTAGGCAGGCAGATGTAGGCGGTCGACGGACCTCTCGAGCGAGCCCGGCGTCATGGTCGGCGTGTCGCCCACGCTCAACGGCGAACTGCGCTTGTTCTTCTTCTCGAAGTAGCGCTTGGCGAGGGCGCTCAGCTTGGCGCTGTACTCCTTCTCGATGGCGGAGCGCTCGCGGTAGAACTGCTGGATGTCGTCGAGCCACGCGATGCCGTGGCCGACCCAGGCGCTGGCGGGTTTGAAGCCATCCTGCGAGCCCGGTCAGTCAGTGTGCTGTCGGTCGGTCGGTTTGCGGCACTCGGGCCAGAGTCGTACCTTCAGCTCGGCGCCAAAGGTGGGCACGGCGTCCACCTCTGCCATGACGGAGAGCGAGCAGTCGGGGGCATGCACCGTCTACACATGCAGCAGGGCGACGGCGAGTCGCTGGGACGTGGGAGGCGCAGATGTGGTTGTTGATGAATGCGGAGGAGGGGACGTCCGACGCAGCATGGACACCCGAGCTGCTGGCGCGTTACGTTACCACCAACCCTCCAATGGCTGCGCGGTAACGGCCCGGTGGTCTCAGTGGTCGCTCTTTAGCGCGCTACGGGGGGCGGTGCGGGCTGCAGGCGGCGTGCCCCGCCCAATCCCCAGGCTTCTGGAAGCCCGAAGAGGAAGCCTGGTAGGGACCGCGAGCCGTCAGGCCTCCCCCTTGGACGACTGCTGACGCTGTTGTTCGATGCTGCTGCCTTATTCACTATGCCCTGTAGCTTGGAAACCGTTGGCTCTGCCCGGAGCACTCGCCACGGTCAAATCTTTGCCAGGTTCTTGGGCATGAAGAGGAGCAGTTGGGCAGCTCGACGGGCCGATGTACGAACTTGGAATCTCGCGCCCCCACTTTGGGCTGCCCCTCCACCGGTACGTCACTCATCCCTCAGGCCGAAGGTTCCTAGACGCATATCTTGACTGTGTTGTGTTGTGTCCACCAGGTGATATGTTGATTGCTGTTTACCAAGGCTGAGCTGATGCTGCAAAGAAGTCTGGATTAACCTCACAGGCAACCTCAATCCCGACTTCACGGCAAGCTTGACTCAGCGGCAGTATATAAGGTACGCTATCTCAACCGGCTACGTCATGGCATTATCCACGCGATCTCGTGTATCCGCAGCAGAGTCCTGTTCCTGAGCACATCTCCATGATGTCGCCTCGCAATGGCCCGTGTCTCTATTTCCGTCGTTTCTACCTCAGTCTCCCGGAAATACTGTGGTGCCCGCCCCGGCTTCACAACACCTCGTGCGTGTCAACCCAGCACGACGCCCCGTCCGGCGCATCCCACCGCAGAGGATCAGGATCGTACCCTGTCGCCGGCGCCTGGCTATTCAGCGTGATGCCCGCCCGCGACGCTTGCCGAGCACACTCAGCGTTGGCGGTTTCGACATTTGAATAGACGCCGAGGATGGTGACCGTCTCGCCGTCGCGGTGGACAACAACATACACGGTCTGCTCGAGGTTTCCGTACATGGTTCGTGATCCAGCTGGGCTGGGTCGTACAATGTTGCCAGCAATAGGCTCTGGGTTTGGGTAGACTCTGTCTTTGCAGTCAAATCTGGCTTGAACAAGTCAATTATGATCAGGAGTGTTGTGTTGTAGGAAAGAGTTGAGAATCGAGGCTGAGACGTGGTCCGGGTCAAAGTCCCCCGCACTTGGACCTGCAGCCAGAAGCAAGTCTCATATTCGACCCAGCACCTAATAACCAAAGAACAGATCACATACCAGAAATGATGCAAGTGAAGAAGTAATACTTCATCATTATCGGCCACATGCATCTCAATGTCGGCTACCGCAATCCATACCGAGCTTCGCCGTCTGCCAAGCTCTCGCATACGCCAACCTACCCTGCACCCTGGCCCCTCTCTTGAAGGGCGCGCCTGTCGCCTGTCACCCCTCCACAGCGCCAAGTACGAAGTACGAGTAAGGGCGCCATCACAACTTCACCTCGCACAGCGGCCAACCCTTCCCCTCTTTCACCCGTTAAGAAATGGCCACCCGCCTCACCGCAACACGCCTCACGTCCCTCCTCAGCCGACCCCAGCACCAGCAGATCCGAACCATGGCCTCCTCCGCGCGGACCTACGAGTTCCTCGTCATCGTCCCCGACAAGCCGGGCATGCATGCTAAGCGCCTCGAGGTGCGACCGTAAGTGCTGCTGCCTCACTATCTCTTGTCGAGACAACTGGCTGACATTGCGGCGAAAAGGCTGCATTTCAAGAACATGGGCCCCAATGTAGAGTCGGGCGCCTGGAAGATGGGTGGTGAGTGATCTTGCTCTCGACTCCGCTGCCGTGAGAGAGGGGCTGATGTCGATGCTCGCCAGGCGCTCTGCTCAACAGCGTCCCCGAGGGCGACGATGCCACCAAGTTTGACTTCATGGGCAGCACTCTTGTCTGCGTGGCCGAGTCCAAGGAGGCCGTTCTCAAGCAGCTGAGAGAGGATGTGTACTCGACATCCGGCGTATGGGACACCGAAAAGGCGAGTTGCCCATGCTGATGAGAGACGCCTGGCTTCTAACCTATCGCAGGCCCAGATCTACCCATTCAAGTGCGCCTTCAGAAACCCATAGAGTATTATAGGCAAGAGCAAGAATTGGTATCAATGCATTTGTAGACGACACACCACTGTGACGTCCCCCCAACCCCGTGATTATGCTAAATCAGTCTGCTCTGTAGAGCCAGAACAACTGGCTTATACCCCATTGCTGGAATTGTCTTGAGAAAATGGCGGACAACCCCCTCAACAGACAACACCAATTTCGAACGCAAAGGACAGACCACAAAAGGGTCAGCTCCACGCGAGTTTCCAGAGAAGCTATGTAGAGGAGCCAAAAAGGAATGCAGTAGAAAAAGCGATGGCATCAATCATCATACAAGAGTTTCCATATTTGGAGGCAACCATTGGCTGTCCTATTCTCCGTTGGAGTTTTCCTCGGCGGCTACCCTCAGGTTGTAGTTAATCTCGAAGCACTCGGCCAGTAGCTCGCTAACGCTGCCTTGACCCTCTGGGATGTCACCGTTAACCACAAATTTGCCGTCGACTCGCATGTTGTCGAGGGAAGTGAGCTGTATCGAGTCAGAGAGAGGCCGCACATTAGTCGCAGGGAAGTCGACGTACCTTCATGCTGTACGGATACAGCTCCCGGACCGACGAGACGCCACCATTGTTCCTGACCTCAATGAGGCATCGCTTCAACGTCTGCAGTTGGTTGTAGATGGGCAGCAGCGCCTCAGACACGGGCTCAGACGCAAGCATGAATGAGTAAATGTATGCGTAGCTTCGTCGGATTAGGTAGAGCATCGTTCGCTGCGTCCACAAGTCCGCTGGCCTGCCCCTGTCGTCGTTGAAATTGCCATTCACGCGGCTCTCGTCAAACTTGTCGAGCTGCCGCTGGAAGTCGTACAGGTCTGTCTCGCGAAGCGACCATGCCTGGGTCAGAGAGAGCTTCTCCAAGTCGTTACGGATTCCGACGAGCGCATCGTACGTCGGGCGCCATTGATCGGCGACATTGCCCTTTCTTCAAGATGTCAGCAGGAGCATGCATCGGTTGCTCGACTGGCGAGGGGCTGCACATACCGCTCCAAAACGAGATCGGACCACTTGAGGCAGCGATGGTACAGCTCGCAGATCTCGGGACCCCCGGGAGGCTCCGAGCCATCCTCGGCGCAGAACTTGCCGTCCTTGCGTTGGTCACCAATCTCTACGAGCTGCTTGCGGAGCTTCTGGACCTCGACCGTGGAGAACTGCGCGCGGAGGGCACCATGTCAGTCGAGTTTGGTATCTCATGCATGCAATACGACCCACCTTCGCCTTTGTGTTTGCCAAGGAAATCTGGCGCAAAATGGAGATCATCTTCTCGTGCATCACCAGGAGCGGCTCTCCAAACCGCTCCAGTCGCTTCTGCAGGTTGGCCAGCAATGCTTGGCATCGCTCCACTCTCTTCGACAAGAGCGCGAGCAGATACGGAGAGTGTTGGGCTGCAGACCCCTCATCCTCCCCGGCTTCGCTGATGCTCTTTGCGAGTTTCGAGAGCGTGGAGTTGAGGCTTTCCAAGTCTTTGGCAGAGTAGAGGTCGGCCTCGGTGAGGTGGTCGAGTAGCCGCTTGATCGTCGAGGTGAGCGCGTAGGTGGCCGGGGCCTCGTTGTTGCGACCTACGGTCAAGTAGAAGAGAGATAACAGCTGAAAGCAGCTGTCCAAGACCTTGTCCACTGTAGTACCAAAGTCAGCACACATGTGCGCAAGAGCGTCCGGGGTGGTGGTGGCGGATGCGCCATACGTCGGTTCTCCTCCTGGTTCCCGGACTCGGCGCGGGCCGTGGTGAGCTCCTTGACTTGCTCGATTGTCTGATCGTAGAGAGGTATGACATCCTGGCTACGGATGTACGTTGTCCGGTCTTGCTTCAGAAGCAGGAGCTGGTCGCGGATCATGACGAGGCGATCCAGGATAGCCCGCTCCCGGGCGTCCCGGGGCGCAGGAACTGCTGGCGTGTCCATGCCGAGAAGCAGAATGTCGCGAGGCAAATATAGGATGGAAGAGTATGTTCAAACAGCTGCAAATGGGTCCGGATCGAATGGACTTCAAGCGGTGGGCCACTCGGTGCAAGATGACGTTGGGGGTTCAGGGTTCCGCCTCTCCGAGGAGATGTGTCGAGCCGCGCGGGGAGACTTGTTGAGAGGCCGGACTCGGTCGAGCTCGGAAGGCTGCGATGCTGTGTCTCAGATCGTCGCTTGCGGAGCCGAGCGACAGAGGACCGGGCGAGTCGATTCGTAAGGCCGATGCGTTGCGGGGGATGCAGCTCGCAGAATTAGAATGTTCAGCGACGAATGAGTTTACTCCTCTGCCGTCTGGACGTCTTCGCTGCAAGGCAGGTAGGTATGGATGTCCGGGCTGGCTGGGCCAGTGATGTGATGGGCCACCAGCACCAACCCAACTGAGCGACTCCATGGTGGGGGAAAGCTCCCAGGTGGGGTTGGTGCTTCGATGGTTGCGTAGGGACCCTCTCTTAGGCCGATGATTGGTCAGCGTTGCTTGAGCCAATCAGCGCCTTGGCAGCGGGGCACTGAACCTCTCGGCGTCCGGAAAAACTCCTGGCCCTCCACTTTTAGGTCTTGAAGCCCTCCGGGCGAATTTTGGGACCAGGGTAATTTTCTGTGGCCCGCCCGCTTTGGCGATAATTACTACAACCACCACGAACGATCGTGCAGACATCTCCATCACCGCACGCCCGACCGATCAACACTCAGTCACAATGTCTCACGCCGAGCTCGCTTCGTCCTACGCGGCCCTGATCCTCGCCGACGATGGCGTCGATATCACCGTGAGTCTCGACCGCGAAATCCCCAAGTTTACGACGGCGACTTTCGGGCGCCGTTCAATGTTTGATGCATCGGGAGGCTAATTCGAACATCTTTGGGAATTCAGTCCGACAAGCTCCAGGCCCTGATCAAGGCCGCCAACGTCCAGGACGTTGAGCCCATCTGGACCTCCATCTTCGCCAAGGTACGACCGACAACCCGCGACGAGAACCGCGAATGATTCGAATGTGTGTCGCTGACGGTGGACATTTTGGAACAGGCTCTGGAGGGCAAGGACGTCAAGGACCTGCTCACCAACGTCGGCTCTGGCGGTGGCGCTGCCGCCCCTGCTGCTGCCGGTGCCGCCGCCGCTGCCGGTGCTGCCGATGCCCCTGCCGCTGAGGAGAAGGTCGAGGGTGCGTAACATTGCTTCCCCGAAAGCCATTCGGCGCGACGATGCATAGTTTGCTAACAATCCCACAGAGAAGGAGGAGTCCGACGAGGATATGGGTTTCGGTCTCTTCGACTAAACAACCCGGCCACGACGACTTTTTTCTTGCTTCTTTGTACTTCAACTGCATGGCTTCGGGGTTCGCGACAATCGATCGATCATACAGGATGGAGACGGCACGATATATCCCGCGGCCTGGACAGAGTAGCCCCGTTCATACGATGATATGATGGATGCACTCGGCGACGGAGTTTGCACGCGGGTGGAGAACTGGTCAATAAATGGCTCTGGAGAACAAAAAGATTTCACATGCATGTCTGTTGGCGTTGAAGCTGCCGTGAGCCTCGTGTGCACTCGCCATTGGAACTGGACAGGCCCTCTGTAGACTTTGGGACGGGGCGTACACCAGATGACGACACCGGCCGCCACTCAGCAACGCGCGTCGCAGTCTCCCAGTCGTATATTGATTCGGGCTGTGTGACGTTCGCCGATCACGCTAATTCCCATTGTTTCCCCTCTGCCTCGCACCCACTGCCCCTCCCGAAACGCCACTGCCATGCATGTATGCTGCTCACGATGTCAAGTACCCTTATTTGACGATGAGCGCCGACGAAGGAACGAATCCAGCCTCTTTGAGCGTCTTGGACATGTCCAGGTCGCCCTGGAAGGTCTGCTTGGGGAACGTGGTTGAGAAGCTGGAGACTGGCCTGCCCGTCTCTTTCTCCACCAGCTGGGCCAGCTCGAACAGCGTCGTCTCAGCGGGCAGCGTCTTCATGATATTGCCCGATTCGGTCTGCAGCCGCAGCCGGGCCTCGTTGCGGTCCGACTTGGGCTTTGGTGCAGCAGCAGGTGGAACAGCAGCAGGAGCGGCGGCGGCATCGGGCACCCTGCCCTCGCGCGCGGCCTTGGCCTCCTCTGCCTTGCGGCGGCGGTCGGCCTTGTCTGCCTCGATCTTGGCCTTGATACGCTTCTTGGCCTCGATGTCCTCGCGCTGCTCCTGTCGCTTCTTGGCGGCTTCCTTGATCTGCTCCTTGCGGGCGAGCTCCTCCTTCAGGTCCTGCGTCTCCTTGGTGGCCTTTTGTCGGATTTTCTGCATGTATTGATTAGCATGTAAATTCACGCACGAGCCGTGGGAGAATCATCGTGAGAGGCTCGTCGCGAGAGGATGATGAAGTACCTCGTTGAGCTTGCGCTCTTCCTTGTCCTGCGTGGACATGGCGGCCCTCTTAGCCTTGAGACGCTCACGCAGCTCCTCAAGCTTGGCCTTCTTTTCTTCTTCCGTCAGGGGGGCGATTTCCTCTGTCGACTCTGAAAAGTCTGTGTGCTCGCTTTGAGAAAATTGTTAGTGAGGAGCTTCGTAGCACTCTGCGTGTAGGTCAGGCTCACGTCTTGGTCGCGTGATAGGTGGCTAGGTCGTGGTTTCTGAAGCGTTTGCCGCAGTCGTTGCAGATGAGCGAGCGAGCCTGGCCCTGTCCCGACTCGAGCTCGGCAATCTGGGCCTTGGTGTCGGCTTCGTCGTCATCTTCGTCTTTACTTGGCGCTGCGGAGGCTTGAATCTCGTCCAGGGACTTGTCCTGGTTGTCCTCGAGCCACTGAAGGGCGCCTTGCACTGGTATCTGTCAGCACGGCGGGGACGGATGAAGGGAGATACGGGTTGGCGTACGGCCCCCGGTCTTCTTAACGGCAAGCTCGGCCCGAGTCTTGTCGAAGCCCATGTCGAGCAGCTGCTCCAGGTCTGTCGGCATTGCGGCGGTATTGCTGTGGTGCTGCTGCGGTGTTGTATGGGAGATCGTTGGGTGAGCTCAGTTTGGTGGGGTAACACAGTGAGGTGAGAGCAGTAATGAGATGGCGGGGTGAGCAGGATGGGGTCAAGGGATGCGGTAGAATGCTGACCCAGGAAGTAGCCACCTGGAACCAGCTCGCAAACAAAGTGTTCTTGGCAAGAGGAAAGCTGCCTTTGAGTCTCGTGACGCGGATGGCGAATACGCGACAGAAACGAGCGTCCGCGCTTGGTACGTCATGTAATGGGTGCCTCCGGTGTCGGCAATACAGCGGCTAATCCGGGCTCCGACCTTGCCATATCGCAACTCTCGAAGCAGCGTCTTGCAGACAATTGAGGCCTTTGCGGAGCAGACTTTGGCAAATTTGAGGTTTTGCATACACTCACTGCCGAAGAAGTCTCAGAAACGAAGTTGTATTGCGCAGTATGGATGTGCGAGGTGTTGGGACGTCCAACAGCCTAGCCGGCAGAACGGAGCAGCGGCACAACACGACCTGCCTCGCCGCAACGAGAAGAAAGCGGCATTCTGGACGGCGACGCTACCCTGATACCGTGTCGATATACACCTGTCTCCCAAAATACACCAAAACAAGGCCAATTCGTCTGCTGTCCATCCTTGAGACCTCTGTTACACTTGCTCGCACTCGTCACATCCGCAGCCCCTCCCCTTACTAGCTGAGGTGGGCTTAGTCAGGTCCTGAGGCCCTGTTCCGTGCCCTGGCAACCCGCCGGGTTTGAGGCCAGCTCAGCCTTCTGGGCCCAAGCTGGCCGCCGTTCATTACGTCGCCGCCCGTTGCGCCGCCCTCGACTGTCACAGGGGCTGGCTTCTGCTGTTACTGGTCCGAGGTTCTGGAGAGCTGGCCACCACCAACCGCAGCTCCAGCAGCCAAGCCAACCTACTTCGTACGCTCCCTCCCGCAGCACGCCTGATCATTGACGTCGCACACTTCCATTCTTCCCTTGGCCTCGATCCTTATTCCCTCGTCCGCTTCCTGCTACGCTGCATTTCCTCGACACGAGACAGCAAGCACAACTTGCCTCAGCTTTCTTCTCCTTGCTGCATTCCCGCACCCCTCCGCGGCGCTTCAGGCCACAGCTGCCTCTCCCCACTTCTTCAACCTCATCGCATTAATCAGCATATCGAGCATCACGGCCGAGCCTCGCCATCATGTCGGTCGATATCGAGCCCTTTGAGCTGAGCTTTCGGCGTACGTGCCAAGCCCACAGGCCGTCCCGGAGTCGACCCGCGCTGATGACGAAACCCAGGCCCCTTTACCGTCGAGGTCTCCCAGACCCTGACCATCAAGAACCCGACGTCGTCACCGCTGGCATTCAAGGTAAGACCGCAATGGGAGCTCTCTCGTCGCCGGTGCGATTGTCGTGCTAATGCGCTCTCTAGGTCAAAACTACCGCTCCGAAACAGTGCGCCGTGCCCGATCCCCATCCGACTCTTCTCGTAGCCTCTGACCGCCGACTAGATATTGCGTGCGACCAAATGCCGGCCGCATCGAGCCCGGGCAGGACTTTGATGTCACTGGTACGTACTTTTCTCGCCCGCCTTGCGACCACAGCCCGCGAATGCAACTGACACGGGAACAGTCCTGCTGCAGGCGATGAAGGCGGACCCTCCGCTGGACGCAAAATGTCGCGACAAGTTCCTGGTCCAGGCCGCACCCATCACACCCGACAAGGAGTTTGCGAGCATCTCGACGGTGGTCAGTGATACTCCTCAGAGGCAGGCGAATTTCCCCGGTGCAAAAGCTGACCTTGGTGGCGCAGCTTGACTCGGTCGAAAAGGGGCAGATTTCGGAGCGCAAGATCAGGGTCAACTGGCTTGCCGCCAGCAGCAGCCACGACCAGGCCCCCGTCCAGTCCGTTCTCGAGACTCCCAACAAGCAGTCTATCATCAATGGGGTATGCAAGAGACAAATCGCCACCTGCCATGGGCCGCTGCTGACATTCTGCGAAGGCCACCGACACTCCCGAGGCGTCGCGCATGTACTCGTCTCCTAGAGCTAACGTCGAGTCGACGAATCTTTCTTCCCCGCCCCCTTACACGTCGAACGATACCAAGGACGAGGACGAGGACTACAAGTCGGACAACCTCAAATCGACCGTCTCTCAAGCCGCCACCGCCGTGTCCGAGACGGCACAAGCTACGTACGAGGAGCTGAAGGCCAAGTTGGCCCAAGCCGAGGCCCAGATCGCGAACCTCAAGGACAGCGGGCTCCGCCAGCGCAACGTCAAGGTCGCCACGGAGGAGGTGAAGAAGGTGGGCGATCAGGTTGCACAAGCCGTGAAGCAGCCCGACGGCGTCTCCGTTCAGGTCGTCGCCATTCTGTGTCTGCTGAGCTTCCTGCTGGCGTACCTATTCTTTTAAGCGTAAGCCGAGGAGAACCGGGCTCGGGCTGAACGACATTTACGACGGGAAACAGGGGGGGTCCATCAATGGCCTTTCCGTCATAACGGATCTCAACTGCGACGGGGACTTGGCGACACAGCTGCCGTCAGCAGGAAAAGGAGCAGAATGGGGCGCTTCGACGACGGGCGGCGCTTTGGAAAACATGTTTCAGCCACGCTGAGGAGATGGTACGCATGCCTGGAAGGGAGGAGGCCGTCCCGACCCTAGGGAAGCATGCGGACACGGGTGATGGGTGGATTTTCGAATATCAAGTAGCTGGGCCAGTCCCTAGTGTATCAGCTACGTAGACGACTCTGCGCGCATCATGTATTTTCTATGTACCACCACTGGGAGCTTCGTGACACACTTACAGGATACATTACGAGACGCTGAAGGTGACACTGAGTGATGTATTCTATTCAGAGGGCATCAGAAGCCCCTTTTCCCGTACTTCTTCGTTACAATAATCAATTCTCCCCCAACGCCGAATGAATTCCCACGTATGCCGTATACTTGCACCTCCCCTGGAGGATTGGTCTATGATGCAGTAAAGGCATTCTCGCAACAGCCCCAAAAATTAAGGGACGGACACAATGACTCGATCGTTCAAACTGGCTGTTTCGATGCCATCCTAACACTTCACGAGCGGCGGTTAAGCCTCCACCTCCGACTCCTTCCACTTAACGGCACCGCCGACGACGCGGCCGCCGTTCTTGCGCTTGACGCGGCAGTTGATGCCCACGTTCTCATCCCAGATGAAGCGCCAGATGGCGTAAGACCAGCTCTCGTGGCGAGGCAGGCCATCGTAAAAGTCCTTGGCGATGGCGTTGAGGGCGGGCAGGCGAGTCCAGGGGACAGCAGGGAAGTCATGGTGCTCATTGTGCAGGCCGACGTTGTAAGTGAGCCAGTTCAGGGGCCCGTAGTAGGAGAAGGTCTCGGGGACGGGGACACCGTTGGCCGGGTCGCGCATGGTGGGCGTGACCGTTTCGTAGACGTAATGCTCGGCGATGAAATGGCCGGCGAGGGGGTGCAGGCTGCCGGCGAGGAAGGAGGAGAGAAGGAGGTAAAGGACAGCGTTGGGAGAGGCAAAGCGGACGAGGGCGACGTCGAAGGCGACCTGGGCGACGATATTGGCGTAGTGGACCCAGGTGAAGGGGACGCGGTAGACGGCCATGGGGCGGAGGGCGTAGAAGAAGATTTGGAAGGTGCAGAAGAAGGCCTTGCCGAGGATAGAGTCGAGCACGAGGGCCTCGAAGGCGGTGGGAAGGTCGGTGTCTAGGCCGTCGACGCCCAGAGACTTGTGATGGGTGAGGTGGTAGGGCTATATGTGTTAAGAGGTCAGCTTCGATGCAAAGTTCAGGGCCCTTGGAGGGCAGAAGGGGTGGGGAGGTGGGACGCACCCTAAACGACGCGCTGTACGGAACGGCAATAGGCAGGTTCGCGAAGATGGCGAACAGGCGGTTGGCGAGGGCACTGCGGAAGGCCAGGTTGTGCGAGATCTCGTGGATGGCGAGGAAGAGGTTCTGGTTGGCCGTGGCGCCGAAGACGTAGGCGACGGCCCAGAACTTGAGGCTCCAGAAGGGCGTGGCGGCGAGATACCAGGCCAGGAAGACCTGCAGGGAGACGACGCCGGCGACGACGTACTTGGTCAGGGGCTCGGGCCCGCACAGCTTGGTGACCTGGGCGCTACGTGTCAGCGCGATGCATCCGGAGAGGGCCTCGCTGAAGGTGCGTGGCTTGGGAGGGGAGTAGCTACCTCGGGATGGGCCTTGATGATGGCGAGGCGGCGCGTGCGGTGCGGCTCCTCGGTGTAGGTCCAGAAGAAGTCATGCTTGGGGTTGGCATCGTCCTTGGGCGGCGAGGCATCGCCCTTTGTGACGGTCGAGGAGGCGGTCGGCGGCATCGTGGATGGGATGGCGGGTTGAAGCTCGAGTCGAGGGCCTCGCAGGTCGGTCGGAAACAGGGCTCGCGGCGGCGCAGGGTACGGATGCGAGGTCGCAGGAGATTCTACTGCGGCATTGAGTCCGTAATTGTAGGGTCGACGAGGCAGAGGAGCTGGTCTCGATGATGCGTCGTCCGAGTACGAGGGACGGTACGTCGAGGCGGCGGTCGAGACGGCTATCTGGAGGTGGGTGTTCAGGTACCCGTGGGGCCTGTAACTTTTCGTCCAGGGGCTGCGGAGCGGGGCACGGTTTGCGTGGCAATCCAGGGCCCATCGGATTTTCTGGTGCTCCCGCCCGCGGGGGTCCAATACAGTAAGGGGATCGCAGCGCGCCAATTGGGGCTCCCCTGCCTGCGGGCACGGCGTGGCGAACTGAAGAGTGGGCTGACCACGGCAGGCGAGGGCCCGGGCTTGAGTGTGAGGTCAGACCACGATGGCCAGAGGGCGGTAAAGGGGCAGAGGGATTGGTGTTTGGAGTCGCGCGGCCAATTGGAGAGGCGCCGTTTGTTACATCTGGTGTTGCTGTTGCATGCAGGTGCTGGAGATGGGACCATGCTATTCACAAGCAGTCAATGGGACAGGTCGCCCTCTACGGTTTACAGCAGCACGTACGAGCTGCGGGCTTACAAGGCTCGGGCATGTCAAGCTACGTGGGGACAACGCAGAAGCAAGCTGGACGTGATGGCTCCAGACACCGCCTTGCGGCATCCCATGAGAGGCCGTGGCACGACACGCGTGTGCGAGTACATCTCAGCGCGGGCAGCATCTCGCCGCGCGCAGCTGGATATACCAATTGAGTCCGATCTCGTTGCCGCCGCGGCGGCTTCCACCCAATGTACCCGTAGTCCGTTGTCTCGGAGCGACTCCCGCATCCACCTGTAAGTGTCCCCGTCGCTCCGGTCGCAAGTCGAATGCAATCGTTCGTACCGTAGGCGTCGCCGAGCCTCGCCAGGACGCCACCAAGTAAAGGTATCCAGAAAACAATCCCGTGTCCAATCAAAGAAAAGCGATCAAAGAAACGCGGCGTCGACATGACATGCACACAAACAAGCTCGTGTCCCCTCTCCTGCACTCCTTCGGTCCTCCTTAGACGCCGTTGCTCTTGCACGAGAAGACACCGCCCACGAGGCCCTGGTCGAACGAGTCGACGATGCCCTGCACGCTGGCGTACGTGCCCGCGCTGAGGAAGAAGAAGCCCGTCAGGATGATGACGACGTTGAGCGCCATGGATAGGAAGTCGAAGATGGGCCTGCGGCGGATGCCGGCCTTGCGGTCGGCGGTGCGCATGCGGAAGTAGGCCACGCCCCAGAAGATGAAGCCGAACCAGCTGTCGAAGAGCGACGACATGACGGCGAGGACTGCCAGGGTCAGCATCTCCGTAAGCGGTGAGAGACTATGGGGGAGGGGGACTCACGAGACGAGAAGAACGGAATCACCTGCGAGATGATGAACGCCATGATCCACGTCACCAGCAGGATGCCCGCCCACGAGGCCCAGCCCACGACGGTGTGGTCGTTGACGTGCCGCGAGCCGTGGAAGATGCGGAAGAAGACGAAGCGGCCCGTGACCGAGGCGTACAGGCAGCCCAGGAAGATGATGGTCGGGATCATGAAGGAGAAGGACACCTTCTTGTACATGTCGTGCAGCGAGCCAAAGGCCGGGGCCGTCACGTACTGGTTGCCCGTGTAGGCGTAGATGACGGCGCCCACGACGCTGAAGACGATGATCTCGGCAATGGTGCACGCCCAGAGCGACTTGGGGAACTCGCTGCTCGCATGTTAGTGTTGCGCCCAGATGATGAAGTCGTCGCATCAGAGAGGAATGACGAAGGGAACGTACCGTGGGTCGCGCATCTCGGCGATGAAGCTCGGCAGCGTGATCTGTCCGATAAAGGTGTAGCTGATGTTGAGGAAGGCCGCCATGCCCTGCACAAACGTCGTGCTGCTCACCGGCACGGCCGTGACGAGCGGCTCGCCCTTGGCCGGGCTGTAGCCTGCCGGTTCGCCCTGGATGCCGGCGAATATGGTGGCCAGGAGGACGGCGACGAAGGTGAAGAAGGCCGACGCGGTGCCCAGCTTGGACAGCATGCTAAAGGTGCGCGGCAGACTGGCCAGCCAGCACACGACGGTGACGACGACGCTGAAGGCGACGGTGCGGCAGCCGCCGATGGTGTCGCTCTCGGTCATGGTGTTGATGTACTCGGCGCCGACGAGCACGTGCAGCGCCTGGATGAAGGTGTTGTTGAGGACGAACATGACGGCCGTGGCCCACCACGCCCAGCGCTGGCCCCAGAAGAGCATCTGGCCCAGGTCGCAGACGTCGCGCACCTCCGGGTGGCGCATGCAGAACTCCCACAGCACCAGGCTCGTGTAGAGCACCACGGCGGCGACGACGACGGTCAGGATCAGGCCCGGCACCAGCCCCAGGTAGCTGTAGGACCAGGGGAAGCTCATGATGGCCAGGCAGATGTACTCGCTGAAGAGCAGCGCCGCCGTCTTCTGCCAGGAGCAGGTGCGGTACTGGATCGACGCGCCGTCCTCGGACGCCAGCTGCCGGTTGAGGATGGCCTCGCTCGACTCCTCGCTGTCGGAGCCGCCCTCGTTCTTGACCCAGGCCTGCAGCGGCGCGATGCGCGGGCCGACGGTGACGCCGTTGCCGCCGAAGATGGCGGCCATGCGCGACGGCGACGTCGTCGTCGTCTTGCTGCCCGAGTACTCGAGGTCGCGGGCGTCGGTCCCGGCCGGGGTAGGAGGCGTCTTCTCCGACATGGCGAAGGTGATGGGCGACGATGTCAGGCGGGTCGGTTGAGGGAGGAGTGGTTGCGTGTGAGCGTCTCCAAGTCTGGAGGGGAAGGGGGATTCCTGTTCCCTTTTCTGATGAAGAGTTTTGCGAACAAGCAACAGCCTCGAACAATCACGTCATGCGCGAGGCGCTCTTCTCGTATGGAGCAGAACAGCCCGTGTTGACGGATGTGATTGGCAAACACCCCACGGACAATGTCCAACAGAGATAAGCCTGTCAGCAGGAAGAGGGACAATGCCTGTCAATTGCAACGTTGGTGGGACAGGAGAGATGAAGATGCCAGGATCAGGAGCCAGATGTCGGTTCGGAGACGACGGGTTCGAGGCCAACGGGCAGCAGGCAGATGCCGTTCGGGACAACAAGCAGGCTCTGCAAGCATAGGTATGCTCCCACAGTACTTCGGAGGTACGCTGTGGCGTTCTGCTGTCGGCCGGCCGCCATCAGAGATCTCAATCTTGCTTGGCGCTGCCAGGACACGGGCTCCCATTTGCCCTGGCGGCCGACGCCCCGTTGTAGTGGCGCCCCGACGGCGCGGCCGAAGCGTGAGCATGACGTCTGGTTCCCTTCTCCGCGATTCCCACGCGCTGTTTCCGGACGGCTGCCCTGCCCTGGGTGGGTGCCGGGTGTGGGGTGGTTGGGTGGGCTGGACCCGCCACGGCCTCGCTGTCCTGCCCGAGCGACGGAGCAGAGTGCGCACGCGCATGTGCCGCATAGCCGTACGACTCGCTCGCGCTGCGCTGGCCAACCCCAGCGGTGTTGAGCTGCATGTCGGCGTGTTGGATGCGCGTGTGCGTGCTCGGAGCAATGGATCAATATATGTACAGCTAGTCAGCCAGATGCGCCGCTGCGTCGCTGGATCTGCATGCCCTGATCCACGGCCACGTTTGCCCGAGACAGCGTGTCAGGGCGCTCCACAGACCACCACGCCGCCCATGCTCGGGGTCGCTGGAATGTGGCTGCATCTGTCTTTGGTGGCATTGTCTGCTTCCGTCCATGTTGCGAGCCTGCGGCCGGGTACGGAGTAGCCAAAGGTCTGGGGGCAGCCCTCAGCTCCGGAAGCTCGGCCGTTCTGAGGTCGGCCTGTCCATGCTCGTGCGCCTTTTCACGCAAGAAAGTGGTGTTTTCGCGAAGACGTCATCTCTACGCTCGTCACGCAATTTCTCAATCGCCGCCGCAGTCTGTGCTGGTGACTGGGTCCAAGTTCGGTAGTTCGTCCGACGACCCGCACCGGTCGTCTCTTTTAAGCTTATTTCGGGCCACCAGTCTGCGCGCGCTCGTAACACCGACAGCAGAGACAGCCAGCGTGGTGGAACACGGATTGCATGTCACTGCAACACAAGAAAAAACCGGTGGCTCACCAAAAGATGATAGACCAGTATATGATTGTTTATTATATGTATACGAATCGTGTCCGGCACTCGATTAAATAGGGAGATTGTACGCTGTGCGCTCTATGGGAGTAGAGCTCTGTTCCCGTCCTCACGTCGAGTAGCACAACCCGTAGTCCACAAACGTCAATCGTTTTAGAGCTCGGGCACGTTGAAGCGAGTGGCGCTCGTCTTAACTTGGAAATGTGTGTAAACGGGCTGGAAGCTCTTTACCATCATTGTCAACACTAAAAACATGGAAGACACTTCCGGAAACAAGGCCAGGACAGGAGCGACAGCACCTAGGTAGGGAACGCCAGAGCTCGAGAAGCGATCATAAATAAAGAGGAAAGAAATAACAAAAATATGAAACACAAGCGTTAAAGAAGTTTTATGCCCATACATGGCCTGGTGGCTCCACTTGACCTTGGTGGAAGGCGAGCGGTAGTATCACCCTGTCCAGAGTACCAGGTATGCATGTGGTCAACCTGAATCTATCGCTGCACGGTGCGCTTGACTCTCGCCCCAGAACTGGCAACAATAGTTTTTAGCTTCGTGGTGGGACTTTCGGAATTGTCATGCAAAACTTCTCTGCCGAGCTTTGACCAGGATCAGTCGCTGAGTCTAAACGAGGTGCGGACCTGGGGACGGCTCGCGTTGTCAGAGCTGGCAGCTCCGAGGGCAGGCCACATGTCCAACCAGCGCTTCAGAATTAGGATGCCATTGCGAATCGTTGGTTGATCGTGAGGCTCATAGGCAAGAACCACGAGAGGACATTTATGAGAAGCCAGCCGTGGAACAGACCGTGCAACAGGGGATGCCTCCATCGACAGCAGCCCCCTGGAGATGGATCTACAGAAGCAAAGTGGTAGTGGCGACTTGCCTGCCAGAGAACCGTCGATACTTGGGTACATAAGGTAGGCTGGTAGGCGCCTCGAGCACTCAACCTCGACGTCCTATTATAAATCGGGGGAAGATATAATTGTTTCATCATGGTTAGTCGACCTGGATAACTGGTCGCAAATGATCATTTCAATTCTGTTGGCGTTGAAGCTCGGTGACGCACTCAGGCATCAGCGTCGCCGATGCATCGACGTCACGCGACGGGCGAGTGAGGTTCTATGCTTCCCGCGTCGCTCCCATGCAGGCCGTACCAGCCATGACTAGCCCGAGAAGGCGCTTGCAGCCAATTTACAAGCTCAGTTCTGATGTTGCTGTTGTCGCTGCTCCTCGTCGCTCGGCGCGCAGTACCTCCGCACCAACCAATCCCAGGGCGCCGAGCAGGCCGTTGCTGGCCGCTGTGGCCCCTCCCGCTCGGCAGGGGCGTGAGGGGCCGCCGCGGTGAGGGCGACCACTGAAGCTGGCCCCCCCTCTGGCGTCGCACTGGCCCATCAGCAGCGGCAGCAGCCCTCCCGCTCCGGGCAGCTTGTGGGTGTGCCCAAGCTCGGACGAGTAGCAGCTGCGCCCACGCGACCACTCTCCTCAGATCGATCTGGATGCAGGTGCAACGCGCGCATGCTGGGATCGCTGGGCCAAAGCAGGCCCTACCTACTTACCTACCTACCTTTCTCCAACCGGTGACGTCCTGCTCATCCTGCTGCACCGTTGCGTGCGCGAGCATCGTCTCCCATCGAGGGCCGCCGAGCTGGGCTGGTCTGGGCCGTCTTTCACGTGCCGATAAGCCGCGGTGATAAGGAGCTTCCAGCCAACATCTGCCGTTCCCCCCTCGCGCAAAAATAACGGGCGGGCTTCAAGTTATATTAGCCCCAGCCCAAGCTCGAGCCCGTCCAACCGCGAGGCGCGTTCATTCAACATCAACATCGGGCCACGCGCTTGCGCTCGAACGACAGCCGCTCTCGACGGCACCGCAGAGGACGGACCCAGCGACGTCGTCCAGAGCTTGCTCCCGCCGACGCCGCTGACTCGGGCGACGCACAAGCTGCAGAGGCTCCGTCGTGGTCGTCGTCGTGCAAATAACCCGCCTTGCGTGCCAACGAGCCCCCGCAAGCTTCCGCACCCGCCCCCTCCTCGACCCTCGCCCTCGTCCCCGTCGGCGCGGCCTCGGCCAGCCCTCCCGCCGTACCGATGTGGTGGCTATTCAGTGTCGTCTTTAGCTCCGTGTTCCTCCTGAGCATCGTCCTCTCCATCCCCGTCGCCTTCGATGTCGGTGGCCGGGACAGCGGGTT
Organism: Tolypocladium tropicale; assembly: GCA_024340005.1. Classification (NCBI taxonomy): domain Eukaryota; kingdom Fungi; phylum Ascomycota; class Sordariomycetes; order Hypocreales; family Ophiocordycipitaceae; genus Tolypocladium; species Tolypocladium tropicale. Next base: position 16,319 of record JALHBU010000206.1, on the reverse strand, counting down.
GGCCTACAGCCTCACGCTCTTCATCTATTACTTCGCCTACTCGGCCATCCGCATCGTGACCCCCGACAAGTCGCGGCTCGGCTGGACCGTGTCGACCGCCCTCCGCCTGTCGCAGTGGATCGTCATCCCCTCGCTGCTGATTTGGGCGCTCGGCCAGTTCGCCGTCGATGCGGGTAGCACCAGCTGGGTGGAGAGGACGCTGGGTGGCCTGTTGCACTCCAAGAGCACGAGTTGGAGCGAGTGGGTGTTCGGCAAGGATGGGCTGCTGGAGACCGTTATGCTCGGCACCTGGGACAACGTGCTGAGGTACTCGGGTCCCGGATTTCAGCTGCTCGAGGGCTTCTGCACCCTGCTCGTCATCCAGGCCGCGGGCCAGATTACCCGCTGGCTCGTGAACAGAGGGAGGAGCGACACTTGGGTGGTGAGTGAAAATGACGACCCCCGTTGCCTTCCATAAGACCATTCCCCCGGCTGACTGGCGCGCAGATATTCCTCCTCACCTTTTCGGGGTCCGTCATGGCGAGCGCAGTCTACTTCCTGTGGCGCGTCGCGCAGTTTCCGCAGATAAACAACTTGGACGCCATCCTCATCGGCGTCACCATGACCACGGCCGTCTTCCTGTGTGCCTACGGCATCGGCAGCGGGCGTGGCAGTCCCGTGGAGAGCTCGCTCCTGTTTGCCTACGTCGTTCTCTGCATCTACCAGATCTTCACCGACTACCAGCCGTCGGACGGCACCAATGTCGACAGCCAAGGGGTAGCGCAGCCAGAAATCCCCCCGTTGCCACCCATCATCATGGCATCGTACTCGACGCTCCTCCACGTTCTGGGCTCACTTCCGTCTGCCATCCACTCCTCTCTCGCCTTCCTCTACGCCGCCTTCCAGACCATCACGCCCTCGGTCATCATTTCTCTAGCCTACCGGCTACTAGTCTTTTATGCGGCCACGCGGATTATCCCCTCGGTGCGGGATCTCGGCGCCCGAGCGCTGATGCACGAGCCTGATTTCGACGACTCAGAAACGGCCAATAGGGTTCTGGGTTTCCTGAGCTGGTTCTCGCCGTCGATCCTGGTGGCGGTGTACACGAGCTTGCTGCTGCAGCACTTTTCGACCAGCGAAGGGCCGGATGGATGGACACTCAGGGGCGGCGATGCCGGAGGCGGCATGTGGCGCTGGATCAATGTCGGGTTGACCATGTTGCTGTATGGCGTGGAGCTCTACCTGGGAACGGACGAGCAGGACCACTGGAAGGTCGACTAGTCGCTTCACAAGGTGGATGTACGCTTCCGTTGGGGTGTTCGCTGCTCGAATGACTCGTTCATGTATTGGGAGCTCTTCGTCTGGGTATCAAGAGGCTGAAGGGGGAAGGGGGCCTTGTTGCAGAAGAGGTTGCCGCACAAGAAGCCCTGACAATTGTGGATGGCACGTTGGCCATGAATTATGTGTACTGGGCCACTACGGGCTGTGGCAGAAAAGAGGGCGGCTGGCGTTTGGGCAGGCAAGCGTTCTTATCTTGTCTTAAGGAGCATGGCGATATTGACATTATTTTTCCCTTTGTCAACTGAAGTTTTCCGGTTGAGTGATGGATCGAAGCCATGGATGCGACATAGGTCGTTGTTGCGTTCAAGTCATGGTGAATGGCCCATTGTAAGTTGCAGCAAATGCTAGCGCAAACACGTAAAATGGCATTGTGAATAGTTACTGCCGTTATCTCACAATTTGATGTCTGATTGATAGACTTCGCTCGAGCCTGCGGTGTCGGAGCGGTCCCTGCTACCCTATACCCCGCTTCATCAACGACATCTCGGTAGCTCGGCTAATTACCACTAATACAAGATATCCCAGATCGACCGCGGGATACTGTCTCATCTTCCACCTCACACAGACACACCATGGCGGAGTCGTATTCAACAAAGGGCCTCCCGCCCGCGCCTGCCGTGTCCATGCAGACGATTCCCATGGCCGGGTTGCTCGTCGACGTCTACGGGCTCGATGAACTCCCGACGGATCCATCAGTGCCGTTGACGTGCCTCTGGCTGCTGCACCCGCGCACACGCACCCGGGCGCGCATGGCCGACATTGCGCAGCGCGTCGTGCACGCCTGGATCGCACAGCAGGAGAAGGACCCCAAGAGCCCGAGGAGAGGCCTCGTGGCGCTGGCGTTCGACATGCCCAACCACGGCAGCCGGCTGGTCAGCGAGCGGGCGAACCAGGCGTGGGACGAGGGCAACGAGCGGCACGCCATCGACATGGCGGGCCTGGTGAAGGGGGGACGGGCCGACATGAGCGCGCTGATGGACCTGGTGGACGGGTATCTCGAGAGGGACGTCGACGGGCATGTTGTGCTGGGATGGAGCCTGGGCGGGCATGCGGCGTGGCAGGGGGTGCTGGGCGAGGAGAGGCTGGATGCTGCGGTGGTGGTAGTCGGATGTCCTGATTACTTGAGTGAGTTTCCTTCTATTTGCTGTGTTGCTGAAGCGAGGCGATGATGCCGTTGTGCTGGCGTCAAGGGAGCATCCCGATGCAGGCGGTCGCGGTGAAGAGTCTCGTATGCTAACACACAACCAGATCTCATGACCAAGCGCGCCAAACGCGCAAGCATCGACACCGGCTCCGCGCCCCTCCTCGGCAGCCGCTTCTTCCCCAAGACCCTCCTGTCCACCCTCTGCGCGCACGACCCGCGCGCCATGCTCTTCGGCCCCGGCGGCAGCCTGCCCTCGCTGCCGCTGCCAGCCGCCGAGCAGGCGCGCCTGCGGCCCATGCTCGACGCCCGCGTGCGCGGCAAGAAGGTGCTGCTGTGCTCGGGCGGCGACGACGTGCTGGTGCCGTACGCGCGGTCGCGGCCGCTGCTGGCGGTGCTCAAGGACGCGGCGGGCGGGTGGTACGCCGACGGGGGGTTCGTCATCGACGACAGGGTGTACGAGGGCGTGGGGCATCGCTTCAGCAAGGACATGGTGGTGGATGCCGTCGAGTTTCTGCTAAGGGTCGTGGGAGAGGGGCCGAGGCGGACGGGAAGGCAGGAGGAGGATGAGAAAGCGAGGATATGAAGGGGAGGGCTGTGATGTGTTGGAGGTTTAGGAAACGATATAACGAGGGCACATGATAGACGTGACGGCTGCGCGCCTGCTAGCGTAGTGAATTAACATATATACCATTATGGATAGCCTCTATGCCCCGATGAAACGCTCAAACCGGACACTCATCAACATCGTTCGTGACCCAACCAGCAACCACCCTCTCACCACGGCCGCGGCGCATCATCCACCAGCGTCTCGTTCTCTCCCACACCCGTCGTCACCAACCCGCCCTTATCCTCGTCACCCTCCACGAAAACCCCCTGCCAGGTGCCCCAGGGGTTCCTCGCCCGCCTCTTCGCCCGGAGCACCTCACCCCTCCCGTGCGGGTCCGCCGCCCACTCCGCCAGCGCCTTGGCCGCCCCCTCCATGGCCGCCGGCTTGTCGGCCAGGCCGGGCGGGTCGATGCCGACGAAGTTGACGCGGCTCAGCGGGAAGCCGATGGCCCGGCAGTGGGCCTCGAGCCGCGGGCGCTTGAAGGCGTGGCCCACGAGCGTCAGCGTCGCCGGCCAGGCGTGGAAGCGCTCGTGGTACTGCGTCAGGCTGAAGAGCACGTTGTGGTACGAGTCGAGGGCGCGCTCCTCGAGGATGATGTCCGTGTCCATGACGGGCGGGGTGAGCAGGTCCCAGTACCTGTTGTAGGCCGACAGCCAGGCGTAGCTCTGCGCCTCCGACGTCTCCGTCTCGTTGCGCGTGGGCGCTCTTTTGGCGACGCGTGTTAGCAAACTTCCATCCTCACGGATTCTCTTCCGGCCGTCTACCGGGAAGAGAATGGGGCTGGGGGTATATCAGCGCACCCGGAGAACATAAGCACCGAGTCCTCGCGGTTCTGCGACAGGCACCGCACGCCCTCCTCGGCGTGCCGCATAAAGGTGGGCGTCTCGCCGTGCTGGAAGGGCGCGATGAGCCACTCGGACTCGTCGGTGCCGTTGGACGGGCCGCCGAGCCAGATGCCGTGGCAGCAGACGATGATGAGGTGCGACGGATGCATTGGTGCGCTGCAGAGGCGAGAATTGGAAGGGGAAGAAGGAGAACAAGCCGTGGACGCCATGGGAAGATGAAGGCGCAGGAGGAGCTCCGAACTTATACGCGTGAGTGAGGCGAGGGTGTGAGTGATGCAAGATGCCAACCAACACCACCCACCACCAGGACACGGCATGTGAAGTGGGGGCGGGTGGGGGGTGGCAAGCCGAACAGAGAGAGGCACGTCGGCAGTCAGGTCGCGAGTGGCATGATTGCGTTGGGAGATACCGGGACGAGTCAACACTCCGGACGCTCCGCCGTGCGTCTGCGTAACGTACAGTCTATCTGTGGTATATACAAAGGCAGCCTCTATGTGCGCCGGTCCCTCCCTCGCGAGTGGGTATAATACAGCTTAAATCTCTCCGTGCCGCCCATCGGCCCCACTGTCAAATGCTCGTGGCTCCGTCACCGTCCTGCCCCTGGCCTCTTGTCCACGAGCGATTGGTCCGTCTCGGACGTCGCGGCCCTGGGACGGGATTGCTCCTGGTGCCGAGGGTTGTTGGGCTTGCTGTTGGGCGAGGGAGCTGATGGCTGACGCCGCCGCTCGCCGTCCTCTCCTCCTCTTGATCCTCGTGAACCCTGTAACGCGTCCTGGTCGAGAACCTTGCGGGACACCGCCCCCTGGGCAGGCGCTTTCTTAGTTTCATCTGGTATATCGAAATCCCGCAGCAGGGATGTGATCCTCCTCTTTGGCTTCGCCGGCGTCCCGAAAATCTCCTGGTAGCTGAGGAATTTCTTCTCTGGCGCAGCGGCGTGGCCACGAATCTTGAACATGGCCTTGTTGTACGCATTGAGATGCTCCTCCTGTCGTCGCTTCAGCTCCCCGACGCTTTGACTCAGGTCCACGGCGCTACTCCCATCGCGTGCTGATTCTACGCCGACGTCGTTATTTATGCTCGTGATTGCGCTCTTGTATCCATCCGCTTGTTTCTTGTGATGTGCTGCGGCTCGCTGCAGTTGGCGGATCCTGTCCGGGACTGCAGCTGACTGCGGCTTACCCCCCTTCTGTACCTCCCGAAACGTCGGGTTCCGGAGAGGCGAAAGGTACCAGTGTCTCCTGGCCTGCTTAAACTCTCGTTCTTCCTCGGGCGTCAAGGCTCTCTCCTGCGACAGTTGAGTATAGTGCCAGAGCTGGGCACGGCCAGGACGCCTCGTACCGGTTTTCCTCCGCTGCTCGACGCCCTCGACTCTGTAGAACTCCCGGATCAGGTAGAGACTGCCCGTGACGATGACGGGGCCTTCTCCGGCCTTTTCGCAGGCCCACTGCACCGCGGTGGCGATGTCGGGCTCGCCGTCGTACACTTGAGCGTCGTCCTTCAGCACCTCCCTTGCGATGCCTCTTCCAAGCTCGGCGGGAGCGGCTGGCGGGTCATTGGGGCCCGGGGCGTACTCGACAAAGGCGAGGTTGTCCTGAGGCCGGATGAGGGTTTCAATCATCGTGGAGAAGGGCTTGGACTTGCTAGCGGAAAGGCCCATGACCCAAGTGATTGGCTGATCTTCCTGGCGCACTTTGCCATTCACATGTGTGGCCAGCGCCTCGACTCCAAGCATGTTGTGAGCCCCATCCACCAAAACGGGTCGTTGACGGGTGCCGCCGGTCAGCTCCGTCACGCTGACGTACTCTTTTCTGCCGGGGAGGTGCGGCTTCGTGGCCAAGAGCTTGTTCAGGTCAACATCGAGGTGGGGAAACAGTGTCCGGAAAGCCAGGGTCGCGCAGAGGAGGTTTTGCTGCTCGTAGTCTTCTAACTTGAATCTGTTTTGGTCGAGGTTGGCCAGCAAAGGAATGGCCTTGGAGGACGGGCTGATCTGCGTGCCCACACGTTGGGCATGGGCTGCTAGGACTCCCAGTACGGAGCTGGAGTTGGTGTGGTCGACTATGCAAGGCACACCTGGCCGCATGATACCGGCCTTGACCTTGGCAATCTCCTCGACGGTGTTGCCTAGGTACTCCTGGTGGTCGAGGTCAATCTTGGAGATGACGGTGACGGCCTTCTTCCTCATGGCATTGGTGGCGTCCGTGGCACCACCCATGCCGACCTCGATGATGCCGTACTCGACGTGCATCTTGTCGAGCACGCGGAAGGCCGTGGCCGTCTCCAGCTCAAAGGGGGTCAGGTCGCCGGGGTCCTCGCCGCCGGCGAAGCGCCAGCCCGAGGCGACGCGGCGGTAGGCAGCTTCGACGTGGCCCATCTCCAGGTCGTACATGCGCCGGTTGACGTACAGGCCGTTGATGGTGACGCCGTGGTGTCGCTCCGGGATGGCGGGCGAGATGAAGGTGCCATGGCTGATGCCGGAGAGCCGGAACATGCCGGCCAGCAGGGCGCAGATGGAGCCTTTGCCGTTGGTGCCGCCGACATGGACGCCGGCCCAGCTCTGCTGCTCGGGCACGACGCGGCTGATGCGCTCGAGGCCGAGGCGGATGTTGCGATGGGCGACGTCCACCTTTTTCTCGCGGGGCAGCGCAGCCCGGATGCGTGCGAGGGCGCGCTTGACCTCCTTGGCAGACGGCATGGTGCTGTCCGCGGGGGGGACGGAGCGAGGCAGCTACCTTATTGGGCCGTGGGAGGCTTCATCACAACCAGGCAGAGGTGGGCGAGTGATTGGGGCCGTCGTGGTGGTGAGAGTTGAGGTCCATTCGCGGGCCCAACGCTGAGAGACGTCCATGGCATGAGCTCATCCAAATATTTCCGCACCAGCCACAACGCACCTGTCGCGAGGCACCAGCCACACTCGTGGCCGCCGCACCAAAACACGACTGCGACACGCTGCACGAGCCACACTCGAACGGCCCGCAGCCTGCATGCAAGGGGCGGCGTGTCGGTTGCTTGCTAACACGAAGCGCAGGCGGCGTCGCACCGCCGTGCTAAGCGTCGACTTGTCCCTCGTGCGCCCCCCCCGGGACGGGAACTACGCCAGGCTCCAGCGCCTATCCTTTCCTTGGCCACCCCCCAGATTTGACGATCCGTTTTCACCACAATCCATCGCACCCGTACGCCTTCTCCTCGCCGCTCCCGTTCCCTTCGCCACTGCTGGTGGCGCCCGTCGCTGGCTTTTCCCTGCATCTCTCGCCCGTTCTGCGCGAGACTTTGCCTGCGCCTTCGCTTGTCTTGTCAGCCTGTCGAGTCGAAATTTTCCTGCCGCATTGTTGTTGCAGGCGCCACGATCCCCGAGTCGCTGACCGGCTGATTTATTTTTGGACCGTGCTTTCGCTCGACCATCTGTCATCGCCATCCATCCGCATCGCACCGCTTCGTGCTCCGCAATCATCGCGCCCTCGCGATCGCATCCTCTGGCTCGCTCGCCGTCGTCAACAAAAGACTGCCTCCCGTTGCATTGCCGGGATTCGCCAGGTCGAGGCATCCACGTGCTGCATACTTCACGCGACTTTGACCGACCGAGCCTCGCTTCACACAGACGCGCCCGTCGCCACCTCCAGCCGTTGCTTCAGTCATGGGGCTTCCGTGAGTCCCCATTCTACTTGCCCTTGTTGCCCCGCGTGCGCTTCCGTCCCTGCGTGCCTCGTTGCGCTCGCGCCTCATTCTTGTCGCCTTGTGGCTCGCTGCGAATGCGTTCCCTCGTCTTGGAGCGCTGCAGCATTAGCAGCTTTCACCACTACCCTTTCGCCGGACCAACAATAGTCTTCCCGAACTGCTTCGCTAATATGCCATTGGCAGACTCTTTGTCGCTCCGGTCGAGTCGGATCTTCCGTCCAAGGCTGCGAGCAAGAATACTGCAGTCTCTCCGACCCGCACAGGAATACGAACCCTGTTTCGAGCGTCGCTGAGTGACCGAGTTCCCCAAAGAGGCGCGCCTGAACAGGACAACACGAGGGCCGCTGTCCGAATTTATGGCCCAGTCGCGCCGCGAATGACTCGCGATATTGGTGACGGCTATCTACCCTGGGTCGAGTCGCCTGCTCCGCTGGACCCCAGCGCCGCCGAGCCACGCTCGAGGCCTTCTTTCCAGGAGAACCGTGAAGCTCGTGAGATGCTGTGGCAACGGGCGTTGAACGACAGGCGCCACAGAGAGCACCTGGAGCAGATGACCGCCCTCTTCAGCGACAACCGTCCAGCTCTTGGTCGACTCGAGGCCGAGGCCGAGGCGCGGGACGCAGAGGAGCGATGGTGGCCGACAGCGGACCCTCGATCGACGCGAGCAAGACGAGCCCGAGTCGTGAGTAGCACCGCGCCGGGGCAGGAATCGTCGCAACGATTTCAGGGGTAGCTTGGTTGCTAACCACTTCGCTCCAGGTCGCGCCAAACCCGCCGCGATATGACCGCGGCCCCGACGCGCGGTCGCTGCCGAGAAGCTCCATCCAGGCGCACAACGAGCAGGTCTTGCGACGACATGGCGCCATGCCGGTCACCAATTCTCGTGCCATCGGGCCCCGATACAATGCTCGACATCTGCGCAGCATGCGCGATCGGCGAAGCCCGGCGGCGCGGCATGCGCTGGGCCTCGACGGCCTCGGTGACCGCGACCGAAGTCTGAGTCCCGAAGTGTGGGACACACTCTTCTCTACCCTAACGCCCGATCCGCAGCCGCCCAGTGCTGGGTCATCTTTCGCTTCGGCAGCGGCTTCTCAGAGCCAGAGCAGCGGCCCAGCTTCTGGTACACCCATCTCGGCGCCAGATGTGGGCGACCTCGAGCCTGCCGCTGATGCCCACTGCGACGATTCTGGTTGCGAGCACTCAGACATGGACATGGATGAGGACGAAGAGAACACGCGCTTCCCCGCCCACTTGCCGGCCCTGCTCGTCCGGGAGCGTTTGTCGAGAAATGAGCCTGCTAGCCAAACCTTTGAACCGAATCAGGGCATTGATCCGCTCACCGGCGTCACGAACCCTAACTCTGGCACGCTGCGGGGTGATTCACGATCTCGGCTACTCTCGCATCCTGCGATTGGCGACTTTAATCTGGCCAACGAGATACGGGCCAACGCAATGCGTAATGCGAGAGCGCAAAACGCTAGCGATACTGCTGCTCGCGCGACCATCTCTGGGGTTTCGCGCCCGCCGGAGCGGTGGACCATGCTTATGGGAGCGCGAGAAGAGGAGCGTGGCAGCGAAGGGGAAGTGCAGAACCGCGAGGCGCGATCAAACCGGGAGACGTCTGCGGGAGCCGCTCAAAGCGCCTCGACAGGCGGAGAGGAGGACTGGTCCGGCATGCAGCGCATCGTCCGCAGCCTTGCCCGCAGGGAGGACATCCCGGACGAATGGTGGGCCGAGGTCGGCCTGAGCCGGACGCTGCCCCAAGACGAGACGACAAATGAGTAGGGCGATTTGGCGCGGCGCTTGGAGCTGTTGAGGTTGTTTCGGTCCTAGGCGGGTAAGGCCAAGGCTGAGAAGGTTGATGGCCGACCAGGGGGTTGTCGATGCAACCCGGTCACGACAAATGAATGACTGCTTTGTATCATAGCGTATATTACGAGTATTCGTGCAGCATATATCCGACCGGGGTCATGGCGTTTTAGTGGAAAAGCTTGAATGGAGCATGACCGGGCAGGGTTTGTGAACGATGGCGGATAGGGCTGAGGCGGACCGCCAAGGGTCGAGCCGGCGAGATGGGTGAGCATGTCAGACAGAGATGGAGCCACATATGCAGCAAGACGAACACGAGTACTGGCACGGAGTAATTACGTGTGCCACAGCTGCTTGGCTGGGTCCCGACGATTGTGCTCGTACTTGGTAGAGTTGAAGGCCGATGCGGGCCCAGCGCATGAAGGAGCACGTGTCGTGTCTCTCTTGTCAATGCGGCTGCGTTCCTCGCGAAGTGGCCTCGGGTTTTGCGTGCCCCATTCCGCAGGGACGGACCACGCAAGCATCAAGTCTGGTTCTCTGGGGTTGGGCCGGCGATCCGCAGCGGACGATGAGCATCGATGCTCGAGGCGATCCGTACTCGTATGCCTTGCAGCAACCCCTGCAGACGCCAGGCCAGCTCTCCACGGCGCTGGTGTCGAAGCCCAACCAGGTCCCAAACCCACTGGCAAAATGGTGGGGGGGGGGGGGGTGGCCCCGCTGGCTGGGCTGCTCAGGCACAGGCGCCCTGCTGGGCTGAGGCACCCGCCCGACCTCCGCGGCCTGCACCACATACTCGTAGTGGCACATACCGTCATATCAGCCCGCAGCTAGTTAGGTACCTGCTCGTAGTGCACTACGACACCACCGCAAGGGCAGGGCAGCTCGCTGCCGGACCGTTTCACACTCTTTTCTCGTCGTCTCGTCTCGTCCCGTGGCCTTCGTCTCGCCTTCTCGCCTCGCCCCTCGCTGCGTGCTGCCTCCATCCCGTCTCCCGTCCCTCGCTCGTCCGACGTTGCCCTTGCTCTGCAGCGCAATACCTGCCGTCCAAACGCGGCCTGCGCCTCACGATACATGTCCCCTCGCTGTCACCTCCTCCCTTGACCGGACGACGGAAACACCCACAGGGCCGCCACGCTCGCCAGCTGTCCGGGGCGGATGCGTGCCGTCGACGCAGGGGATAGCAGTGCCGCGGCCGGAGATGCCATGACCATCTCGTCGACGAGCCGCTTCACCAATCTGCCACCCCCGCCGTCGACGCCATCAGCACGGCCGACCTCGACCTCGACTTCGATCTCGACCGTCGGCGTCTCGCTGGCGGAGATAGCGCCTGGCGAGTAACGCGATACCACACGCACGACCGATGCCGCCCGAGCGGCAGCATCACGCCAGCAATGGCCGAGGCCCGGCCGTCGTGGCCTCGCGCGAGAGGGTGGCTGTGCCGGGGACGCCGTCTCGGAAGGAGAGGCTGCGGGAGAGCTCAGCGGTGCAGGATCCAGGGCTGAAGGACTATGTGCGTCGATCTCATGCTCCCCGCGTGCCTGTGCTCCCTAGCTGTTGGAGCCGTACCTGGCTGCCGAGACGCAGACTGCTGACGGAACGCAGAGACTCGGCGAATGCCTCGGCAAGGGCGCCTTTGGGTCCGTGTACAAGGCCTTCAACTGGAGCACCGGCGAGGCTGTGGCCGTGAAGCAGATCAAGCTGGTCAACCTTCCTAAAAGCGAGCTACGCATGATAGAGGTGAGCTGTCTACGCCGCGGTGCTCTTGGCGTCGGTGTTGCTGTGCTGACGGAGCTGCGTAGAGCGAAATCGACTTGCTCAAGAATCTTCTGGTACGTGCCTCGACCATGCATATCATTCAAAGACGAAGATGCTGACTTGGCTGCAGCATGACAATATCGTCAAGTACATTGGCTTTGTCAAGTCCACAGACTGCCTTAATATCATTCTAGAGTGAGTCTGTCGCTCGCTGCCTTGGTCGGGAAGCACGCCGCGCTTACAAGACGTAGGTACTGCGAAAATGGATCACTGCATTCTATATTAAAGGCCTACGGCAAATTCCCCGAGAATCTCGTCGGCGTCTACATGACCCAAGTCCTCCAGGGCCTCAACTACCTCCACGACCAGGGTGTCATCCATCGCGACATCAAGGGCGCAAATATCCTCACCACCAAGGACGGCACCGTCAAGCTTGCTGATTTTGGCGTCTCTACCAGCACGCTGGCGGGAGGTCAGCAAGACAAGGAGGCGCAGGTCGTTGGCACACCGTACTGGATGGCCCCGGAAATCATCCAGCTGTCTGGCGCCAGCTCCGCTTCGGACATATGGAGTGTGGGCTGCACCGTCATAGAGCTGTTGCAAGGCAAACCGCCATATCACAACCTTGCGGCGATGCCGGCGCTGTTCGCCATCGTGAATGATGATCACCCTCCTCTCCCTGAGGGCATATCAGCTGTATGTCTGTTCCTGCCCCTCTCGCTGACCATCAAATGTACTGACGGGGTCACAGGCTGCGAGAGATTTCCTCATGCAATGCTTCCAAAAGGATCCTAATTTGCGCGTGAGCGCGCGGAAGCTGCTACGTCATGCCTGGATTGCAGGTCGCCGACGAGCCGAGGCGCCGGTCTCCAAGGCACCCGCCAACTTCAACCAAGCCGTCGAAGAGGTCAAGCAGTGGAACAAGGCCCTCAACTCGTCCGAATCGAACCTCCGCACCTCCACCGGGTCCGAATTTATCGGTCCCTCATCTCGCTTCACTGGCGGCACCCCCGCAAAGGGACCGCTCAGCCTCGCAAAACCTAGACCGGGCGCCGAGGCTTTCAAATCGCCTGAACTAGCCGGTAAGTGTACCTGATGCAGAGTCTCTTGAGCTGGCGATATTCTTCGTGGCTCCCCGGCAGGCCATTCAGCCACTTCATTCACTACTCTAGGGCCAAGCTGATCCAAATGACAGACGACGATAACTGGGATGACGATTTTGCGACTGCCATCTCTCCTAGCGCATTGCAGCTGCCTCACCTCAAACCTCAGGACAACTTTGGCGGTCTTCTCTCAAGCGACAAACTCAAAGCCTTTGCGTCGATCAACGACGGAAGGAACGATAGCAGTAACTATGACGACGACTTCGAAGGCGAGCTATTGACAATCAAAGGACCGAGCAGCCGGTTCGGAGACTTTGACTCCCAAGAACACACGATTCGACCCATCTCGAGAAGGACGGCGGCAAAGGCAACTGAGACCCCAAAGGCTCATCACCGCGCCAAGTCGAGCTCCTCGAAGTCTGCGCATTCCGCAGCAGCAGCAGGCTCATCGGGGCCGAAGTCTCCGTCGAAACCGCACATCGGGAGCAAATTTGAGCTTCCTTCACGCCCTGACTTGGTGTATCGTGAGCAGAGCATCGAGGATTACTCGGATCTTTTCGCGGACAACGATAGCATCTTTGACCACAGAGTTGATCAGGTGGTCAAAAAGGCATGGATGCACACATCATTGCTCTATTGCAACTTTGCTAACGACGTTGACCAGGCCGTTCGAGGTGCTGATCCTCCCCAGCTGTTCCACCCATCCGACCTCACTAGCCTCCCTAAATCCATGCACCCCCCCGGCACCAGCATTCGAAAGAAGTCGCAGTCGAGGCCGACTGTTCTCCCCGACCGCCCCATGCGACGTACCCGTTCGTCAATAGAGATTCAAAAATTCGCCGAAGACGACGACGAAGACTTCTCGGATGTCTTCGGGGCTGGCGACTCCCACGGCGAAAAGGAAGAGAGCGAGCGCGGATCAGAGGACGGTGGACTGATGCTCCTGTCCAAGATGTCAAGCAATTCGTGGTTGGGCGACGACGAAGATGAATACGACCCGTTCGCCCAAATGGATCCCGGCTGGGACGAGATGGATCTGGAGGCCAACATTGCCAGAGACAGACACGCTCGGTTGGCGGAGAAGGTGGAGGACCTCGTGGGGTCGTTGAAGACGACAGAAAGCGAAGATATGCTGCAGGAGCTCTCAGAAGACCTGGTAAGTCGCCGCCTCCGAGATTTTGGTTGAGGTACATATCTGACACGCAACCGAAACAGCTCGCACTACTTTGGGAGAGCAAGGAGGTCAAGGACCTTATAATCAGCGCCCACGGTCTGCTGCCCATCCTCGAGATCTTGGAACCCTGTACGGTCAAGAGCAGGCAGTACATGATACTGCAGCTTCTCAAAGTCGTCAATGCGGTACGCTTCGATGGGGTGCTATTCAATTCACATGGGTTATATGCTAACGTATTCCAGATTATCCTGGATGATGTTGAAATTCAGGAAAATCTTTGTTTTGTGGGAGGCATCCCCATCATCACCAAGTTTGCCGCTCGTCAGTACTCGGACGAGATTCGGCTGGAGGCAGCCGCATTCGTCCGTCAAATGTACCAGACGTCGACGCTGACGCTCCAGATGTTCGTATCGGCGGGAGGTTTGAATGTCTTGGTCAACTTCCTGGACGAGGACTACGACAGCGCCCGCGATCTTGTCCTGATCGGAGTCAACGGCATCTGGAATGTCTTTGAGCTGCAGGGACCGACGCCCAAGAATGATTTCTGCAGAATCTTCTCGAGGAGCAAAATCCTATATCCGCTTGCTCTGGTGCTGCACCGTGTCCTGGACGAAGAAGGCGAAGATGAGTTGGACGAGCTCATAGAAGGACGCATCGTCAATATTTTCTACTTGTTCAGTCAGGCGGAAAACTACGTCAAGGAGGTGGTGGCGGACCGACAAGTATTGAAGAGCGTCCTCAAGGATCTGCGACGTATGACGCCGGTGCACCAAGTCACCATGCTCAAGTTCATCAAGAACCTGTCGATGCTGTCGACGACGATAGAGTCGCTCCACTCGGCCGACGCCATCGAGTTCCTCATCGACCTCCTCAGCTACAGCATGAAGAAGGACCAGAAGCATTTCCGCGAGATCTCGAACCAGGTCCTCAACACCATGTTCAACCTGTGCCGCCTGAGCAAGGAGCGGCAGGAAGACGCGGCGGTTGGAGGCGTGATACCGCTGCTGCTGAGGATTATGAAGACGGACCGCCCGCCCAAAGAGTTTGCCCTGCCGATCCTTTGCGACATGGCGCACTCGGGGTCCAAGGGGCGGCGATATCTCTGGCAAAACAAGGGGCTCGACTTTTACGTGTCCCTGCTGACGGATCAGTACTGGCAGGTAACGGCGCTGGATGCGATTGTTGTGTGGCTCCAAGAGGAGACTGCCAACGTCGAGGGTCGTCTGGTGGATGGCAGCTTTACGCGAGCGATCGTCAGCTGCTTCAGCACCAACAGGCTGAACGCCTTCGACTCCAACCTGCTCGAGCCGCTGCTCAAGCTCCTTCGCCTCAGCCCCTCGGTGGCAGCCTCGCTGGCCAAACCAGAGATGTTTGCCGGCATCGCCCAGCGCCTTGGCCACAAGAAGGCTGTGGTACGGCTCAATCTCCTCAGGCTCGTCCGCACCATCATGGATGCCTGCGAGCCGGGCCTGGGCAGCGGGGACGGCTCGCGGACGCTCAACAGCGCGCAGGTGCGGTCGCTTATGGACTCGATCCAGGCGCTCGCGGAGACGGACTCGGCGGTGCTGGTGCGCAACCTAGCATCGGAGCTGCTGCGCTCGCACATCGACGGCGATGCCGCCATGGCGCACATGCTGCGGCACGACGCCGCGGCGGCCTCGCAGGTCAGCTCCGCGGCATCATCGTCTCGGCGGTCGGCCACCCGGCGTAACACTAGCTACACGCCGCCCAGCCTGCAGGCGTCCGTGTCCATGCCGCAGACGCCGACCAGCCGCAGCAGGCATGGCAACGCTTACATCGAGGTCGCCGCCAGCCCTCGACGCGCCGCAGCCATTGAACGCGAGGCCATTCTCTACCGGCCACGGAGCCGTGACGGACCTACGGGAATCCCGCGGCGCATCAGCGGCGACTCGAGCTTGCTCGGCAGCAACAACAGCAGCGTCGCCTCGGCCATGGCGGCCGGCGTCAAGAGCCGCCTCCCTCGCACCTCGCTGGCGCCAGCGCACATGATATCCAGCCGCGGCCCTCCCGCAAGGGTCGAGCCAGCGCTGCCGCCGGTGATGCGAAGCGAGAGCAGCACGAGCAACAAGGAAAACGGCGGCGGCAGGACGCACACGACGAGCGGCACCGGCTCCAGCGGCCGCGATGCCAGGGAGAGCAAGCGGCGCACAAGGGCCCCGCCATCGGGCGAGGTCAACTGGTAGTCAGGGGCCGGAGACGGGCAGCAGAGGGCGGGCGGATGGACCGGGTACACGCGTGGTCCAGACGGCTTGTAGATGTGTATATGTAATATTTCCCCAACCCTTTCCTCCCCTTTCGGGGGGAGCGGTGTGTCACGCTAGAAACTCGGTCGGTGTTGGGTTGTACGGTCGTCCTCGGCGGGATGGAGGGGTTTTTGGCTGGGGTCGAATGAATGGACGGCAGGCAAGGAAGGGCTGGACGTGCGGAGTATACGGAACGGAACGGACTGGCGCCGTGTTGCTGTGCCGTTTTCTCGCTGGCCCCTGGAGTTTGCTCGCTGCGCATACACATGATGCTCAGGAGCATGGGCCTGCGGAGACGCGAAGAGATATGGGCTGGCTGGCTAGCATATACGAGCAAAGCATATTAGTGCAGCTTGATTCTTGGGACCTGACGCGACCGAGTCAGTCCGTGCCCACGGGAATAGGGCAAGTCGTCACGCATCGAGAAAACATGTGCTTGCTTGTGTGGCCATCAATTTGTATTGTGCCATGTTCAACCGTGACTACGTACATTGCCCCCCTCGCGGCACCGGCCAGCCAGCCGTGCTCCCACGCCATACAGTTTTCCTCCGCAAGTCGTAGCACAGGCTCCCGAGGCAGACCGCCGCGAGAAGGTGCAAAAAGCCAAAAAAAAAAAAGCCCCCAAG
>JALHBU010000020.1:0-48372 GCA_024340005.1 Tolypocladium tropicale | reverse complement strand
GCAGCCGCTGGAGCTGGGCGTGGGCGCGCGAGGCCTCGCGCTGGGCGGCCGAGCGGGCGGCGGCCTGCGCCTCGCGGGCCTGGCGGCGCGCGGCCACGCGCTGCTGGGCCTGGATGAAGCTCGAGTCGGTCATGGCACGAGCCGGGGCGGCATCGAAGCTCGCGGGTCTTTCGTGGATGATTGAAGGCGATGGGGCGGGCGGGATGAGGTCGGAGCCGGGGCCGCGTCTTATGACGATGTCGGCCTGGTGGCGGTGTGCAATCACAAGCCGAGGCTCCTGAGTCCGGTTCGGGGCCCGCGGCTGGGCATCCAGCATCTTACTCGTACGGCTGCTAGCGCCGGGAACGGCAGGGCCAACAGCTGGAGGGCTCCACCCCCAGTTCGCTCGGCCGCCCCAGATCGCGTGGTCACATCAATTGGATCCCACCTCGCATCGGCCGAGGGGCTGCACATTTTGCGCCGAGCCGTGCGCACTAGATAGACGCGGGCGACGTGGTTCAAATTGCCTTAAACGGGTAGCCACGCTGGCAGCTGTGCCGAGTGAATGAAAGAAATCTTGTGTATCCTAGATAATCGCTCACAACGCCTGGGTGCTCTATGCTAAATGTTCTAAAGCGGCGGCGGGGGGGAAGACGGCCCAACACGTCTTTGCACTGACATCTCTTCCCCCGCCTTCCGTGCCCGGTCTCCTCTAACTACATTATGTGCGCGAAGACTCTCCTTGCCGGCTGCTCTACCGGTCCCGGCCCAGGCGCTCTTCGTCGTCGCGGACCAACTCGTACGCCGGCCGGAACGTCTTTTCGTCGCCGCCGCCGAGGGCGAGGGCCGGGTTCGGGCGCGTGTTCCGCGTGCCGCCGAGCGACGTGAATCCGCGGTTGTACAGGCTGCAGAAGGGTATCTCGAGGTGCCGGATGAACTGGCCCGGCAGTGTCAGCAACGCTTTTCATTCCTCACAGTAGAGAGACCAAATGCCAAGGAACGGCGAAGAGAGGCACTTACGGCCCAAATGTCTGTGTAGTGCCAGTCCAAGACTGGATTCACGCGCATCAATTGCGGCCAGTCTGCGTCGGTGGGGCTGAAGGGCGTCAAGAACTCGCTGTGCGGATCTGTTCTCCTCGTCCCCATGAAGATGGCCTTGACCGACGGCCGGTCCGCCTGGTAGGCCTCGAGCGCGTGGCGCATGGGCAGGGCGTACCGCGTCAGGTCGAGGTGGTACTGGGCGGCGGATTCGGAGACGAACTCCTCCACCTCGGGGAACGGGTCGGGCGGAGCAATGTATATGGCCTGGAGAGGCTCGATCAGGGACGGCGGGCTATCGGCGTCGGTACCGGTGGTCGGTTGGTGCGCCGGGGCCGTCGTGGCCGGCAGGCAGGCCAGGATCAGGATCAGCAGGACGAGGCAGTCCTTTCCGCCGTTGTACGACAGGGACAGCTCCTCAGGTCTGTGTCGTGGCGCGCGGGTCTCGTCAGTCCAAGTGTCCTCTTCCACGTAAACTCCGCCGCCGCGGTGTGGGGGAGGGAACAAACGCACCCGTATCGCTGCAGCGCCTCCTCGACGACGGCCATGGACTCGCGCGCGTGCACCTGCGTGTTGCGCAGCAGCGCGTCGTCGGCCTGCTCGGCGAGGAAGGCGAGCACCTTGCGGCGCAGCGTGTAGCAGACGTCGGGCAGGGCGCCGCGGGGGGCGCGGGGCGCAGCCGAGGCCGGCTTTGCGACGCCGTTGGTGGCTGCCGGGGCCGCGGCCGGCTGCGGGCGCGAGTCCAGAGTCATCTGGGCGGTGGACATGGGCGGGCGACGTGAGGCGTCGGGGGCATCGGCCGGGGGGAGGGAGGACGATAGGTGAAAAGAGAAGAGAAGAGGCGGCGGAGGTGTTGAGTGTGCACGGAGGGAGCGGCCCAGGCAGATGCATCGGAGTCGGAGTCACTGGCGGCTGAGGGCGCGCGACCGAGGGGAGGGGCGGGGCGGCCGCTTGGGGGCCCCATTTTTGAGGGTCTCGAAGCCACGCTTCCTTGGGCCGAAGCCTCCCTCCACGATGCCTCACCAACGACGCCATCTTACGTGAACGAACACATGGCCGCCACGTGACAGGCGGGCTTACGAGTCGACATCACTTGTACCGAACGTCGGCTGCGAACCAACAGACCCCGGACGCTCCATCAATTCCTCCGCTGACCGTGCCAACGGCCCAGGTGGTAGATCATATTCAAGCACAGACGTCCATCACATGCACGCACCTCTTACATACGCCCGCGAGTCTCGAAGGCATGGACACTCATCTCAATTCCCGAGCCTCAGCCCTCGACCACTCCCTCCATGGCCTCTGGCTGCGACCCGTCCGTCAGGTATCTCTCCGACGGCCCGCCCACCGCCGCGAGTCCCATGGCAAACACCTGCTCGACTGCCGCCGTGTCAGCGATGCTTCCTTTTCGCGGGGCGACGAGGGAACTCACTCTTGCTGTCGGAAAACACCAGGTGCGTGAACCCCTGGCTGCACTTGGACACCATCCTCTTGCCCGACGCGTCCATGTACACCTCAAACGACAGCGTGTTGTAGTCCGGGCGGTTGCGGACGGCCAGCGTCTGGAAGAAGTCGGGCTTCACTGTCGGCATCGTCAGCTCCCCTGGCCACATCTTCACGTACGGAGGGGGGGTCGGTCGGCCTCACGCTCTTGGCTGAGGACGGAGTAGCCGTTCTTGCTCCGCACCACGAGGCGGAAGCGCTGCGTCTTTGTGTTTTGCAGGATGGAGATGTCGGCGTCGCAGATGTGCATCCGTTCCGTGTGCACGTCCTGGGCTTGCCTGGCTACCGTGTTAGAGCTCCTCGCCTTTTTCTCGTCCAATTCGCCGCCACGACTCGGATCTTGCTGCGCAACTCACAGTTTGATGAGCGCCTTCTCGTCTGCTCTCGGGTGCTCAAAGTAGATGACGTAGAGATCCATCCGCATCGCTTCCACCTCCTGGTGAAACCGCGCGGCAGCTAGCATCCGGGTCCATCAGCATGTTTCACGAATGCTGTCTTGTCACTCTCGGGACGGCCACGTACCTTCTGCTGATGAAAACTCAAAAGTCACGGTTGCAGGCATGGTAGGGCGCGCAACCTCGTTGGCGTCGTACGCCGTGCACCCAATGTTTCTTATATGCACGGTTTCCGATCCCTTCTTGTACTGCGGCTGCGATGCCAATGTTACTATCGGGCTGTGTTAGCATCAATGGCGAGGACAACAAGGCACATCGGGCTGCGGGACTGACAGTGAAGTATGCTGCGCACGATGCCGTCTGCCGGTGCCTTTTGAGCCTGCTTCCCGTAGGTGACGACCATCTCTGCTTCCCGGCTCTCCTCAAAGGCGCTCTGCGGCAAGACGGCCTCGTCTAGGATGCGGTCCAGATCGATGGTCTTGTAGTGGAGCATCTGGACAAAGTCGACGTCCTCTCGCGTATAGTTGACGTTGCCGGATGTGAACTTGACGGACGTGATGGATCGGTGCAAGGTGGTTGCGTTGCTGCCGGTCATGCATCCTGCGTCAGCTCAGGGCGAAAACGGGGCATCACAGATATGAATCACCTGACGAGGTTGAGAACGTTGGCCTTTGGCGTATCCGAGTCCATGCCGGTGGCGTGTGCCAGCATCGTGCTCATGTTCTGACGTAGCATCTGTCTGGTCTGGAGGACGTCGAGGCCATGCACCAGCAGTTCCTCAAAGTCGTACATGACTAGACAACGCCCTCGTGTGAATCAACAATGTCCACGAGGCTGGGGGGGCAGCAGCTGCACTGACCTGCGGGCGGCACGCCCTTGACGACCAGCGATGTGAGCTGGTCCGTCACGCTGTTGGCCACTTTGTACAGGAGCCACGACCGCTCCTCGCCCGAGATTCTGGCAGCAAAGCTGAACTTGGACACTAGCGCACAGCCGTCAACGCCAACTATATGGGAGAGCTTGGAGAAGGGAGTGCCACCTACGTGCGTAAGCGTCCACCGCAGACCGGTGAGCGTCCTGGCCTGAGGGACAGGCGCAGCTGAACAGCTGGTTGTTGCGCAGGGACGTGCTGTAGTAGGCCCCCGAGACCTTTTGGCACAGCACCACCCGGGGGCATATCTCCTTGGTGTCCTGCCCCGACTGCTCGTGGAGCTCAAAGTGAAGCATGGCAGATGGCCCGACGGGCTTGTCAGCAGGCGTAACCGCTGAGAGGTCGGAGGCGCCTCCGAAGGTCGCCGCCGGGGCGACGCCACGTGTAGGAGCATCCGCGGTCCCGTGCGTGGGAGCGTTGGCGACGCCAAACGTGGAGGAGCCGGTCCCTGCTGGCGGTCTGCCCTGCAGGTTCTCCATGAACCACTCGTGTATGTCGCCCAGCATCGTCGAGATGTGGTCCATGTCGTTCTGCAGGCGATCCGCCTGGGAGCTGGCTCGTGTTAGCGGCGGCCCGCGGGCGAGTCTGTCTCGGGGGGGTTCTGCCTTACTTTATGACGACGCTGAGGATCAGGTTCAGGCTGTTGGTCTGGATGGTCAGGTTGCTCTTGAGGACGCCGAGGTCACCGCCCTCGGTCGTCCACGATATCTTCCTCCAGTCCGACCTGAGCTCCTTGGTCCAGCGCTTGAGGCGCGGCTGGCTAGCGTCGGTCGGCGCCGTGATGACGCCGTACTTGTCGACGATGGCCTCGAGGTGGCTCAGCGTCTCCTTGCAGCTCCGCAGCATGCCGAGGATGATGTCCTGGTTCTCGGCGAAGTGCGACGGCACGTTCTTGGGCAGCTTGGACTTGTCGATGATGAGGGGCGCGCTCGCGCCCGACTCGCGGGCGCTCGAGAAGGCGTTCAGGGCGGCGCTCAGCGAGTACAGCTGGCTCTCGACCTCGCGAAACTCGGCGGGCGCCGACTTCCTGCCCTTCGTGAAGGCCTGGCCGATCTTGCAGGCCAGCTTGCCCATCAGGTAGGCGTCGCTGAAGGAGATGGAGAAGGACATGTTGCCGGCGTTTACCTGCACAGGTCACCAGGCTGAGCACGCTGGAGGGTCACCGAGCTTGAGAAGTGAGAGGGCCACCAGTATTGAGTAGGCGGGAGGAGAGTTGCCCGTCTGGGATGGAGAGCGTTACGATTGATGCGAGACAGAGACGAGCAACTACCTACCTATGCAGGCTTTCTCTACTTTGCTCGGCACGAGATATACTCGTGGCATCACTACCATTGCGTCGGCCGTGGTTTCACGTCCATAAAACTGCCGTGCATGCATAGCCCACCTGCATATATGGCGTAGTCCCAAGACAAATGGTGATTCGGGGCTGTGCGGCTGCATCCAACCATCCAGCCATCCAACGTCGCTCGACCACCCAGCCGTGTAAGTGAGGCGTGTGGCACAATGGGCACTAGCAGAGCGCCCGCCGCATCCACGCCCGCCTTGGCATCGATAGCTCCTCGACGATCTGCCGCCTGACATGCCCCTCGCCCGGCGCAGCCAATCGACGCGACGTCTGGGGGTGCGCAGGGCTCGACTTACACGGCTCCTGCATGAGGCAAACTGACAAGGCTATCGGCATCCGCAGGGCCCCCCATCCCCCGTCATCTGCCGGGTCGTCGGTAAGGTAGGCCTCCCGCGTCATGGGTCGCGGGCTGATTGGCGAGTGGCGGCGGCAGGGCTCACCGAAACGGCGGGCCAGCTCTGTTACAGAGTACCGAAGCCGCGCAGAGGCGTCATGGGTGCCAATCTGGATCGGACCCTTGCCGGCTGGGAGGGGAGCTGCGGGCGTCGTGGCCTTGGCGACGACGGAAGCCTAGATGTGCATCCATGGTCGACCTGGTGAGCCTCCGCCGCCGCCATCCAGTGGCTGGGTCTGGTACCGGGATGCCTCCTCCATGTCCCGGCATGGGGAGGGGTCGATGCCTTGATATACATAAGGCGTGTGGAGGGAGGCGAGCAGAGTCACGATGCCCCGAGCCGCCATCATACATGCACACACATCACACAATCGCGCCGAGCAAGACACAGAGCATACGAGTACAGCCCCGTTGGTCTCCAACCCACGAGCCTACGTCTCGCCGTCGCTCTCGACGGCCCGCGGACGACGCCATCAACATCTGAGCCATGGCGGCGCTCGCCATGTTTCCGGGCATCCGGTTCGACCCGCGCGAGCCGCTGCCTCCTCGCTTCGCCCACCTGGCCCGCCACTTCGAACAGCACCACCAGGAGGGCGAACTCGAAGACGACGGTGACTTGGACCTTCGTCGCGACAGGCACCCTAATGCGCCTTGGCGCGATCACGGGCGCGCCGCCGGGAGGGTGCATCCGTGGCGACTGTTCAACGCGGAGGTGCAGCCCGAGGTGAGGAGGTTCGAGCCCGAGGAGCCTCAGCGCCAGCAGGGGTTTCTGGCGCCCCTGTCGTCCTCGGTCAAGGTTCAGATCGTCCACGACACGGCAAAGTTCACCGTCGTGCACCTCTTCTGGAACCAGTCGGAACACATCAAGCAGGGCACCTACCAGTTCCCGCTGCCGCTCGATGCCACCGTCACCGAGTACAACTGCCGCATCGGGCAGCACAAGATCGTGCGCGGCAAAGTCAAGGGCAAGGAGGAGGCCCGGCGGGACTTCGACGATGCCGTCCGCCGGGGCCGCACGGGCGGCTTGGTGGAGCAGCAGACGGCCGAGATCTTCACCATCAACCTCGCCAACATCCCAGCCAACACCAAGATGCGGGCCGAGCTGTCCTTCATGTGCCTCCTCAAGCACAGAA
Source organism: Tolypocladium tropicale (assembly GCA_024340005.1). NCBI lineage: Eukaryota > Fungi > Ascomycota > Sordariomycetes > Hypocreales > Ophiocordycipitaceae > Tolypocladium > Tolypocladium tropicale. The sequence goes on along the minus strand of JALHBU010000020.1, from coordinate 41,654 downwards.
TCTCCAACAACCGCGAGGTCTTCACCTTGACGGTGCCGACCTTCATCGCTCCCCGCTATGGCGACGTCCCCCCGGGGGTTCGGATGGAGAACGGCGCCAACCACTTCCTGAGCCTCGAGGTGGACGTCTTGACCGCCGAGGAGCTCATTGACATCAACAGCGACTCGCACAACATCCTCTTCGAGAGGAATGCCGGGCAGAGAGCCTGCCAGACCTGGGACGACTTCGTCATGCGCCGCGACAACGAGGTTGCCAATCTGCGAACCGCCACGGTCCAGCTTGAGCAAGGTCGGGCATCCCTCGACAAAGACATGGTCATCTCAATAGTCACGGCCCTGTCCGACAACAGAGAGACGCCGCAGGCCTGCTTGGAGGTGCACCCAGAATTCGAACACCACAAAGCATTGATGTTGACCCTCCCGTCGGACTACCTCGGGGCGGCGGCCAACTTCGTCCATGACGGCGAAATCATATTCGTCGCGGATCGTTCGGGCTCCATGTACGATAAGATCGAGGCTCTCAAGTCGTCCATGAGGTTCTTCATCAGCGGTATCCCCGCGGATCGCCCGTTCAACATCTGGTGTTTTGGGACCGAGTGCACCTCCATGTGGCCGCGATCCAAGCCCCTCAACGAGCACACCAAGCAGGAGGCCCTCGACTACGTCCGCACTGAGTTCTTCCCCAACATGGGCGGGACCGACATCCTGCCCGCCCTGAAAAAGATATATGAATCCAGGGGCGGCTACCACTCCATGGACATTGTCGTCTTGACCGACGGCGAGGTCTGGGAGCCGCAGGAGACCATTGCGTTCGTCAAGGAGAAGCGGCTGGCGAGGGAGGGCCTCTTCCGGTGCTTCGCGCTCGGCATCGGTCACGCCGTCTCCCACGAGCTGGTAGAGGGCATCGCCAAGGCCGGTGGTGGCTACGCAGAGGTGATCAGCGACGCCAACGGCGGCGGCTGGGAGGACCGTGTCGTTGCCGTCTTGAAGGCGGCGAAGACGGGTCACCTCAGGTCCGTGCAAATGGAGTTGCAGTGGCACCGAGAAGAGGGCCAGGAGGCGGTGCCCCCTGCCAAATTCAAGCAATCGCCCGCTGAACTCTCCGCCATTAGCCCTTTCATCCGCAACCGCGTCTTCATGCTCTTTGACTCTGGACAGCAGTGTCCGGAGTTGGAGGCGATCGCGCTGCACATCAGGGGGGCCGACGGGACCGTCAATACCAAGAGGGTGCTGCCGAAGCGTCTGCTGCAGGCGGAGGACACAATCCACAAGCTCGCGGTTCGGGCCCTGCTCGGCGATCTGGAGCGAGGAGAGAGCTGGCTGCAACAGCTAAACCGCGCTGAAGGCGGCGACGTGCCCCTTGCCCGGCAGGAAGCCATTGACCTGGGGACCAAGTGGTCTCTGGTGTCCAAATGGACGAGCCTGTACGCCGTAGAGGAGGAGGCGGACGATGTAATGCCGGAGCTGCACATCGAGATCCAGCTGCCCGAGATCAACGACGACGTCGGGGATGCCCTCCTGCTGCCCAGGGGCGCTCCCAACCAGGCTGGCGGGCTGCTTCTCGGCCCAGGCGGCACGGCCGTTCACGAGGTGGAGAGTAGCACCAACAGCGACGACTCGGATTCAGGGGCTGTGTCCGAAGATGATGACGACGACGACGACGTACAGGGGATGCGGGATGGTGGCTCGGACGACGACGATGACTCGGATAATGATGACGGTGATGGAGGGCCCCAGGGGGGTGCCGGCGCCGCCGGGCGTCGTGATGGCGACGCGGGAGATGGCAGCAACGACGGCGCGGACGGTGGAGACAGCGGAGACAACGGAGGCAACGGAGGTGACGGCGCCGATGGAGGGGATGGGGGAGACGGCGCCGACGATGACGGGGACGATGACGGAGGGAGTGCAGGAACCGGACACACGGGAGACGCCGGAAGCCTGAGTGGGGCCAGTTTCATGGAATACGGATACGGCGCCGACTCCGACGAAGATGCCGACTTTCCGCCGCCTGCTCCGGACGTCGACAATGCGACCGACGATGCCGCCGCGGCAGAGCCTCAGGGCTGGGATTCGACGGCAGATCGGGAGCCCGCCGTGCCGCCCAACCCGTCGCCGTACCCGTGGCCGTCGCAGGCGACCCTGGACCGTCTCTCGAGGCGCTCGGGGAGCTCTGGCTTCCCGACTGTTATCAAACGTAAGTCGCCAACCAAGTAGGTGTCCAACCGCGCAAAACACGTGCTAATCTCTTCAAAAGCGACCTGGTCCAAGACCAATAGGACCAAGCGCGGTTCGAGTCCTCCGTCAAGGGCCTCCGCCGGCTTGGTGCGAGGTGCAAGGACCTCCAGCAGCTCCTTGGCCTCGTCGTCGTCGCGCTTCCAAAGCGCGCCGCAGCAATCCAGCGCGTCGGCGATGGGCCCGCCGCCGGCCTCGATAGGCATCCCGATGGTCCCGCTCTACGACATCCAGAGCTACGACATCCAGAGCAGTCCCACGGTCCAGTCGGCCGGCGTCGCGGATCCGTACGCCAACGCTGCGAGACCGTACCCCAGTGTTTTCTCGTTTCCCACGCATGGAGCGAGCCGGGGAAGCCGTTCTCGCTCGAGGGAGAGCGCACAGTCCATGGTCCCGGAGGCGCCGGCCTCGCCGTCCATGCGGGCAGTCGACTTCGACGCCAGCGTGCCGTCCAGCATGGCGTATGCCGGCGCCAGGTTCCAGGCGCGCAGTCCCACGATCCGGTCGGCCAGCAGCGCGGACCCGTACATGGTCGACAACTTCTTCTCCAGCAGTGGGTACCAGGCCCCCGCCAGCCCCATTCTCCAACCCGCGTCCGCCTCGAACGTGGCCACCGGGACCGGCAACAACCCGCCGGCGTCCACGTTCATGGAAAGCAGCCGCGCAGCGCCCAAGACGGACGAGGAGCTAGAGGCCGAGAGGGTGGTCAAGGACCTCCTCGACTTCCAGCAGACGGACGGGCGGTTCGTCATGGAGAGCGACAGGGACGTCATCGAGCTGCTGGGGTCGTCGTTCCTCGCGCTCTTGACGCGGCTCAAGGCCCGGCTCGACGCGCTCGACGGCAACAAGCACAGGGTCCAGATGGCCACGACGGTCGCCGTCGTGGCGCTCCTCGAGGAGCAGTTCCAGGGCTGCCGCGCGCTGTGGGTGCTCATGGTGGACAAGGCCGAGGACTTCATCCGGACGCACGGCTATGAAAACACGGAGACGGTGCTTCGGCGGGAGGCCAGGAGGGGCTTGCAGCGGATGGGGTCGGTGATGGCCGAGTTGAGGAGCGCGAGAGCACTGGGGGCCCTCGTTGACAACGTGTTCACCGCGCCGGTGGTCCTTTGACCAGAGGCGCCTCTCATGTGACGGCCCGTTGACGATTCTAGGCTGAGGCGAGTACTCGGACTCGGGAGGGCGCAAGGCAGGTCGCTGGTGGCCATGGTTGCAGATTGACGAGTATCTGGGGTATTGCGAGTCGTGTTCATCCGTTCTCTATATGTCCGTATTTATTAAGCGTGTTCCTCAGGCACTCTCGGCTGCAGGCTGTCCAGGGGAGTCATCCTCGTGGAAGGGACAAACATAACGCGGCGTGTAAGGCGGACCGTCACGCGGTCGCGTCGCTTGACCTCCCAAGGCTTGGCCCCAGCTCCACTCCAGCGCCCTGCAACGGGCCGCCAAGCCCCCTACCTGGACCCCGCTGGACGGCCCCACCAGTGAACCTGGGGGGTCCCCGGAGAGGCGCGACGCCGGCCTGGAACCATGCATCACCCTGTTTACAACTCGCCATCTGCCTGGCACGACTCCACGACCGCCTCGTCCCCGGCCCACCGATGGCAGTGAACAGCGTCTGCCCTCATGCACGCTCCCGTGCGCGCTCCAGTCTAGCCATCGCCCCATCGACAGGCCGTCGAGCGCCGAGAATATATATAGCTGCCTAGGCAGCCCCGCGCCCACCGACTTCATACAACACCATCGCCACCGACACGCGCGCGTCGCCCAGTCGAGCCCGCAACCCTGCGACGCTTCGCGCTGCTGCCTGCAGAGCAACGGCGGCCCCGGCGCGCGGGCGGGAAGAGACATAGCCCTCTCGAGCACGGGTAAACACTGCCTGCCTACCTACCTTGGGTACGGGCAGCAAGCAAGCAAACCGCCACCATGTCGCGACGCTCCCGGCGCGCCAAGGACCAGCAGCACGGCGCCGGCGCGCTGCCCGCCGAGGGCTCGCTGCCCGTCGACGGCTCGTGGCGCATGGTCGAGGGCGAGCACGACAGCTTCGACACCACCATCCTGCCCTACGACGACGACGGCGACGACGTGCTCGTCCCCCTCTCGAGCGGGCAGCCCTCGTCGGGCTTCCCCTCGCAGCTCTCGTCCCAGGGCCCCGGCCCGGGCTTCGGCTCGCAGGATAGCATCCGCGACTTCGCCAAGCACCAGGACGACGAGCAGGTCATCCTGCGCGAGCCCTTCCGCCCCAGCATGGTGGCCACGACGACGGGCGGTTACCGCACGCCCGATCCGCAGTTCCGCATGCCCATGGTGGATATCGGCGGCGGCGGCGGCTCGGACAGGCGGAGCAGCGGGCACAGCTCCCGCACGCTGCGGCCGCCGTTCGGGGCGAGCCACGACGGCGACGTCGACGAGGGGCTGCTGCGGCGGCGCGGCAGGGTTTCGCTCGGGAGTCCCGTCGCCAAGAAGCGCCCCAGGGGCCGCAGGTCGACGTTTGACGACGGCGATGACGGCGAAGACGATGGCAAGGGCCGGAGGCAGAGGCCCGTCGCGGACGGCGTGCGCAGCTCCCTGCAGACCGTCAGGGGCAACATGCTCGCGGCCCTGCCCACCACCATCTACAGGCTCCTGGTCTGGATCGGCGAGGTCGTCGGCATCGCCATGGCGTACGCCAAGTACCCGCTCGGCGCGCTCCTCGCCGTGTACCTGGTCTTGGGCGGCCTCATCGTCGCGCAGAGCATGGCAACGCGCTCCATCTACGCCGCCGTCTCGCCCGTGTGCCGCGTCCCCGGCGTCGCCCTCCTCGGCCTGCCCTTCTGCCCGCCGACTTCGGGCGCGGGCTTCTTCTCCTCCTCGTCCGGCAGCAACGCGACGACGGCGGCGGCGCCCGTCGAGTTCGACGACCTCATGGGCGTGCAGTCGCAGTTCGAGCGGGTCCTCGAGAAGAGCGCCGACGGCGTCTCGCTGCCCTTTGAGATGAAGCGCTCCGAGACGGCGGTGCGCGACCTGCGCACCCTCGTGCGCCGCAGCGACATCCAGGCCAAGCACGAGCTGGTGCTCGAGTTCGACGGCTACGTCGACGTGGCGCGCCGCGCGGCGTCGGACCTGCAAAAGTTCAACACGCACGTCGGGTCCGCCGTCGACGCCGTCATCAGCATCAACCGCTGGACCTCGCGCTACATCGACTCGCTCGCCCCCGACGCCGTCGACGGCCCGCCCTCGCAGCTCGCCCGCTGGTCCGCCTGGCTCTTCGCGCCCTTCCGCCCGGCCGTCGACGAGCCCTTCAGCGAGCGCGCCATCCTCGACAAGTACGTCGAGCACACGGCCCTCGTGTCGGACCGCATCTCGGCCCTCATCCTCGAAGCCCAGGGCATCCTGCGCCTGCTGACGCGCGCCGAGGACCACCTGAGCCTCATCTACGACATCACCTCGCGCACCTCGGCCAGCGTCTCGTCGCGCCGCGAGGAGATCCTCTGGAACATCTGGACCCTCGTCGGCGCCAACAGCGCCCGCCTGCACAACCTCGCCCAGCAGCTCGCCCTGCTGCGCCAGGTCGACGCCCAGCGCTCCTCGGCCGTCGAGCAGGTCAGCGCCCTCATCCTCGAGCTCGAGGCCATCCAGGCTGGCCTCGGCGACCTGCGCGACCGCGTCTCCGAGCCCGAGCTCGTCGCCGCCGCGTCCCCGGGCGGGGGGGCGCACATCCCCCTCAGCGTACACATCGAGACCATCGACCGCGGCGTTGAGCGCCTGCAGAGCGCCCGGGCGCGCATCCGAGCCGCCGAAGACGAGCGCGTGCGCGAGGCCGTGGCACGGGGCGGCGTGCGCAGCGACGACGAACGCCTGATTGGCGGGCGTGGACGCTGAAATTCATCTCCCCTTTCCTACATTGATGATGCTATTTGTTCGGCGTTGGATACAGATGGGCGTCACAGGGCAGTGTTTTACTTCAAGGAAGACAGGCGGTGTCGTTTCGGTTCGCGAGGCTATAGGGGATGTCAGCAACTGAGCAAACGGTTATGTCGCAGCTCGTGACAGTTACGAAGCATCTTTGCCAGATATGTTAAGAAATATATGTATATGTATTGATACATGCCAGCCACAGTGCCACGTTCATCTCAAGCGACCATGTCGACGCAAGATATGGCTAGTCCCCTTAGTCCCCTAAAAGGCAGACAAAGGTCTGCGGCCCTCCAGTAATCATGCCTTGTTGCCCTGTCGCTCGTCGTCACACGAACTCGTGGGCATCCATCCAACCATCCTGCGTATTCAATCACTCATTGTGTCATGCTCAATGTTGCCCAAAACTCCGTGGCCCAAAGTGCGGCCCTCCCGATGATCGCTAGGCTGAGCCACGAGCTGATTCCCCGACGCGCATCCGTAACCACCACATGGGATTCTCCGTGCGGCCGCAACACATTGCCGCATCAGCCACACAGCCCAATTCGTGTGGGCAGGCGGAGCCCAGGGGTAGCCCGCGTGCAAATTCAAGCCTTGCGAGGCATTCGCCGAGTCTCTCATTAAAATCAAATCCTTCCCTTTCCTGTAACGCCGCTTTTCTCATCTGTCCTGGGTATGCATTCCCTTTTACCGGCCCCAGGTCACAGGAGCCGTCTGCCGACCTAACCAAAAACGCCAATGCCATGCTTCGTTGTTGGAGGAAACGTTGGTGTCGAGAATTGCCGCCGTAGCAAGATCTCTCACGTGAACCCGGGGAACGCCTTCGACAATGCTCGTCGCCCTGGATGACATGCGTTAGACATTTTGAGTCAAGCTCTGAAGCAAGATGCTTCATGAGAGGTGACTCACATTTAGGACGCTGATGGTCTGGATCGTCAAATGGCGCGTTCTTTGCGGCAATCTCCCGCATTCGTTCCCGAGCAAATGAAGAGGGGCTCAGTCGTCCAACAGAAACATCTTCGGCATCGTCATCTACTTCCTCCTGGTGCGTTGGCAACAGCCTCAACGCCTGAGGTCTGGACCTTCGGAACCTTCCAATCGTCGATGAAACGGTGCTTCGATGACGGCGGCCTTGTGCCGGGGTGTTTGCGATGTCCGTGGAGGAGGACATGGAAGCATTAGATGCTTTGGTCGATAACGAGTGTGTGTCTCCAGGAGAGCTGGAAGCGCCCCGCGAGGGCGGCAACGGTGTCATGGCCACGTCAGCTGTGGTTGTTCGAGCCGCGTGTCCAGAGGAGCCAAAGAACCGCTTGCTCCACTCCTTGTGTTTGTGTCCAGATACTGACGCAGAATCTTCCAGGTCAACCCGCTCTCTCAGCCGCCGCAACGCCCGTTCGCGACGGACCATGCCGTTGGTGATCTTGGGGCTGTACCCTCGCGGCAGCATGCAGCTCTTGCACATGGGGCAGAGGGAGCTGTTTTGCGTGAGGAACTCGTCGATGCATGCCGGGTGGAAAATGTGGCCGCACGGAAGCTCCCGGATAATTGTCAGTTTGTGTTCGAAGCTTGTCAGACAGATGTGACACTTTGGCTGGTAATTCGTGGCTGTCGAGCCGCCCGTGCCTGTGATGCTGCGTCTCTTGCTCGGTCGAGTCCGCGCGCGTCCGGAGCCAGAAGGCGCGGCATCCGACAAGGCTTTCCGCTGTTCCGATCGACGGCTCTTTCGGGACGACTTTTTCGCGTGTGAGGAGTGCTTTCCGCCAAGGGAGCTCGGTGTTGGCGGATCGGCGACCAGGTCTGGTTGCGCGTTATACGTAAAGATGGGGAACGATTTGACATGGGATGGCGGCACAGTCAACCGCTTGATGCCCATGGCTTCGACATCGACTTCTCCGGACTGGATTCGGCGTTTCAGCGTCTTCCGATTGCGCCGCTGCACAAAGTGCATGGTGACGGAGACGGCGGTGATGATTAGCAGTAAAGCGCCAATGACAATCAGCACAAAAGCCCAGACGGCAGGGACGTTGCTCGAGCTCTTCGTAGTCAGCTCGGTCCAAATTCGAACGTAGTCGTCGGGATTCGGGCCGTAGATTCGGTTGATTTCGTCCCCGTGAGGGGCATCGCTAATTTTGCCGGAATAATGGCTAAGGTGCGTCACCAACCGCTGGCCATCGAGGCTCGACACGGCAAAGGTGGGGTAGTGGTATTTCTTCTTCCAAGCATTGTTATCGTTAAGACTCCACACTGGCGAACCGACATCCTCGGGCTTGGAGGTCGAGTTAAGGTCTGGTTTGTAGAAGATGAGGGCCTTGATGGGGCCGTGTTGAAGATCATTGGAGCGAAGGTAGGCTTGGGTGCAGTTGACACTGAACCAAGGGGCGATGGCGATCAAGTTGGAGTTGGTCGGCGGGAGGTTCTCGCGACGGGTGACGTTGTGTGGGATGAACTCGTATTGTCCCGAATCGCATGCGGGATCGGTGGTGATCGAGGGTACGAACAGCAGGCCACCAAGCCTTCCCTCGAATTTGTCGGGATTGCCGGTCGTTAATGTCGTGATGTTGGTGGTTATGTGGTCCTCGTATCCCTTCTGGCTCTGTTGGCGAGGAAGCTGTCAGCCATCATCCGCGACATAGCGGCTGAAGTCAAGGCTCGGTTGGCCGCGTCAGCAAGACGTACCGCTAAGCCGGTGATGTTCCTGATGAGCGTGCCGGGAATTGTCTTCGCACCACCCCATACCGGGTTGCTGAATAGAAGTCTGGCGAAAAGTCAGCAGCGAACGACGTGAAGCCTGCTCCATAGCCACATCGCGGTCGGCAGCTCCGGCGGAGGCGACGGCACAACGGGGAGGGGGGTCAACAGCGGTCAGGAAGGACGACGACGATGACGCGGACAGCAGCGACAGCGGCGGCGGAGAGCCAGCGTGCGACGAGACAAAGGAAAGCGCAGAGCAGCTCGAGGCCGGGGAGACATACATGCCATTTCGAAGCTCGGTGTGCGCTGCGAGGCGTCAGTTTAAGTCGTTGCCAAGGCCGGGGTCAGGCCCATTATTGGCCCCCAAGCGGGCGCTGAGGCAACGTCTTGGAAGCAACGGGCGAGATGGGAGCGGCCCAACTTACACATTCTCCTAGGTCACGTCCCGTCATCGGGGAAGCGGGCATGGCATTGCAGGCAGTCGAGGCGCGACGGCGACGATGGGCGGCGCGGGCGAGGCGAGGCGAGGCGACGGCGATGGACGTTGGCGGGCGGTGGTGGTGATGGAAGGCGAAGATGAGAGGGAGAGGCCGTCGCTGGCGCAGCGGAAAGTGGCCGGTGATCCTAACCTCCACTGCTTGCCTGCCTACTAAGCCACCTGAGGTCCAGCAGGTCTCGCTGGCCGTAAGGGGCAGGAGACGGAGGCGCTGGAGGCTTGATTGGCGGTGCGCTAAGCGGGCATGCGGGGCAGGAGGCGGAGCCGGCTTGTCGCAGAATGGGCTTGAAAAAAGCACGGCGCGAGAGCGATGAGACCCAACGCCGAAGGGCGAGAGCCTCTGACGGATATAAGGTTGGGCCAAGGCAGATGGCGCTGGGGGGGCGAGGAGGCGGTGCTTTGGCTGTTCCGTGCGACCAGGCGAGATGCGAAGAAGCAACTCTCGACTATTACTTCGTATGCGTGGTGCGGGAGGGCCGGGGAGGGCCGATCGATGCACGACGTTGCCGCTGCTGCGAGGGTGCCGCCAAACGTCGGGCGCTCGACGCAGCGCACCGCGCCGCACGACACTACGTACCTACCTTGCTACGAGTAAACTTGCGGCACAGGACAAGCAAGTAATACTCGTAACCTGCAAGCGAGCGAGCGAGCAAGCAGAGAGGGGCCTGCACGCTAATCACGGTCGCAGAGTCACAGGCTACCTGCCTAGTCAAACAGCGAGCGGCATCGTTGGCGCGAGGACGCCGTGATTCAGCCAACCCCCTGGGATCCGTCCAATACCTATTATTACCTATCCATGGGCAGCTGGTCTGCAGGGCGGCCGCAACCTGCAGCGACGGGCAGCCAATCCGTGCCAGCGCACGCCGAGCAAGGCGACGCAGCAAGCAGAGCGTCGGCGAAGGCGACATGGAAGGCGACGACGCATGGAAGCAACTTAGCCTGCGCGCGCGCACACACCTCGGGCAATCAGCCAGGCACGGCATCTCTCCAGAGCGCGCGCCACGCCACCAAGCGCGGAGCAGGCCAGAACCGACGGGAACAACACGCGGCACCCGCACTTGGTGGTGGCGGTGGTGGTCGGGACAGCGGCGAGGTGCCCTAAGATTACTCGTCCTGCGCCGGCGGGCAGGGGCCTTTGGTTGGCCGGGGGCGGCGTCGGGGGCTCCTGGAATGGAATCCTCCCGCACCTTAGATGCCCCAGCGGTACTAGCCCATCCCCGACGTCGTTCCATGACGGCTGCGCGCCCCGTCCAGGATTGAAGCCACCCATCCACCCTTCGCTCTCGCCCCCCCCCTTCTTCTCCTTCGCGGCTGTCCAGGCCACGAGGCGGCCCGTCCACCAATGCCGTCCCTGGCCGCCGTCGTCGGCCGTGTCCGTCATATCTGCTACGTACGAATACGACCCTGCCTCCTGCTAGGCTGCGCGGGACGTCGAAGCAAGTCGCCGTCACGGCACGCATCCAACCGTCCCCTGCGTACTCCGTATAACGCGCATGCCCTGGCTGACCCGCCGCCTGGGAGACAGACTCCCGAGCGCCCCTCTCGTCGTCACCGCAAGCCACAGCCGCGAGTGGGCTCGACTCGTACGAGCACGGGCAGCGTCCGTCCCTGGGAGACATCCACCATCCACCATCGTTAGGCCGTTTCCGCCCGTCCTGGTGCATGCATCTTCCCTGCCAGGTGTCTGCAGCCTGGGCCTCCCTGACGGGCAATAGGATCGATGCGTTCGCCCAGCGGCGCCGCACCTGACGTCTCGCCGTCCAACCACGCTTCGGCGCCCCCCCAATCCTGGTCCTATCGGAACGCGCTGGCAAGCCGGCGCGCCTAGCCCCATCGACGAGAAAGCTTGTCTTGAGGCCCAGGCACGCGAGTCCAAGAAACGGCACCTAACCGGGCTCGCCAAGCTGCCCTCCCTGTCATGTTGTGCAGACAAATCGTTACTGAGGGTGGAGCGTCAGTGGCGAAGCAGCTGCTGGCCTTGCGCGCGAAGCGTCGCGGGAGGAATCCCGTTGCTGACAGCTTCAAACTCAAAATGAGAGGTGGATAAATCGAGTGCTCGGGGGCCTTGTGAGTGAGGGCGAGGGAGCGCTCGGCGTCACAGGTTCAAGAAGCCATGGACGCGGCCTTGCTCGGGCACGGGAGACTCGGCTGTGATGATGCCTCATGGTGGATGGCATCCACCATACTCCGCTGGCTGATGTGGGATGCAGCTCCGTCGCGTACGGCAACGATGGGCTTTTCCTCGTCCCCTCCAAGGCTCTCGCGCATATCCAGTCACGTGTCGGATGAGCAGCATCCGGGTTTATGAACCAACGCTCGAACAAAGGGACCAGGATCCCGACAGGCTCACGGCATCGTCGGCCAAAAGATGCCTCCGCTCTTACTCGTACGCCGCGGACTGATGCAAGAAGGAACAAATTCCGCTCCCTCGACAAGGTAGCCAGCAATAGAGTTCAACCTGACGCAAGGACAAGTGCAACGGCCGTCGGCAACTACGGGGAGAGCCGAGTGACGCTTACACGGCATACTCCAGTCTCGAGCTCGTCGCAAAGACAACGAGCATTCCCCATGTGTTCGAGTAATGTGTGTCGCTCTCGAGCTGCCAAGGCCGCCTCGGATGTGCGATGGGTGCATTGTCCCGATTCCCGAGAGGCAGAGGCAGAGGCCTAACCCAGCGCGCTGCGGGTCCTGGCGAAAGTAAGGTTCGGAACCGGCGTCGTATTACATGGGCATCTGTCACTCGACGCTCTTCGCTGGCCACCATGAAGCCCGGCTCTCGCCCCAGCATCGCCCAAATTACGGCTAAATACGTAAGGTAGCCACTGCTAATCTCGCACTCCGTACACGAGCCGTTCTCGCGACACCCTCCCGGCCATCACATCCAGCTACAGAATGCGACTTCGACCCTCCCCGCTTCGTGATGCTAATAAGGGTAGCAAATGACGTCGCCCGTATGCCGTCTCTCTCTCGATCGTCGTGTTCGAGCCTGAGGCAAGACAGCCGACCCAACAGTTAGGCCGTCGACCGACGTGCCTCCGACCAACATGCATGTGCGTCGTCCGGAGATGGTCTTCTCGACTGCCTCGACGAGGTCGCTCCTGATCCACTGGCACGTGGCTTTGCCTCGCAAACGACGCCCTCCTCGCTCAGGAAGGAATTGTAACGCGCCACATGGCTCGCAGGGACGCCCTTACATGTCGCGCCTTGACCGACTAACTTGCGAGCTCCGCGTGCGGAGACGGCCTCTCCTATCCGGCAGCTCGACCCGAGTCGTCGTGAAGTCAGAGTCTCCCCCGACGGCTCAACCCACGAACGGCCTTCTCCCCTCGTTCCTCGCCCTTCCTTGCGCGCTGCTCTCATCACGTCCAGCGCGCCATGACACTCCTTTCGGGTGGATGGGCAGTCAAAGCGCTAATTAATTAAGCGAAACGTCCCTCTCCCTGCCGACCACCCAATCCGTGTGCGCGTCGGCGACGGCTCGGCCATCATCCGGTAGGGTGTCGAACACCAGGGTCGGACTGTCTCGGCAGCGTCTCTCGGAATGTGAGAAAAAAAAGAAGCGCGGTCTCACTCGTGAGACTGGGCGGAGCACGAGCACCTACACCGCAAACTGTAGCCTAAAGTCGCAAACCCACAAGCCCATCGCCCTGCGCAACCTCCGTCTGCCATGCAGGACATGTCTCGCCAAGCTTCTTCAGTAGCCTTCGTCGTGCAGGTCTTGGATCTTGTGTGAGGGGCTACGGAGCAACGCTCCGCACATGGCATCGCATTCTGCATCTCGATCAGTGAATCGTCAATCGTATTGTCGGATCACGGGGCTACCAGCCTACATGCTCCCCTCAGAAAGCATGCGGTTCAGCGATCGATTCAGAGACATCGTGATAACTCGCTCTCGGCGACTGTAGGGTAGCTGTCCCCGCCGGCTCTCAACCCCTCGCCTCCCCTGCCCCTAGGGGTTTTCGGGTCGACAGCCATGCGCGTCCAACCCCGTGTATTAGTTAAGGCACAGTTGGGTACGCGTACATAGTGATCCTGGCTCCTTTACTCACGCGTTGCGGCGTTGCAGCACGCGCACCGGGTGTAAACCGTCATGTCGAGCTGTCGCGAAACCAAGTCGGTACGGCCGACAACGCAAGAGGTATGCCACGACAGATCCGTCGTGGGCTGAACGTGCAGACCCAATGAATCTTGGGCTTGCATGCGCATTATGATTGTGAAACAGTCACGCGCTCGACATCCCCGTGGGCAGCCCTCGACATTTAGAATCAATCTGCTCATTCTATGACTTGCTCGCGAGGCAGCACTCTTACTGCCCGGCCTTGATTCCCCCATCACATCGTTGGCCGCCATCCGAAGACGTGGCTCCATCTGCCCAGCGGCATGCACCTACCTAGTATCCGTAACCACCACCATAGTTGCCTTGACGACGGCCGTACTCGTTTTCTCTGTTCTCGTACTCGGCGCCCTCTTCGTATTCCGCGGCGTACCCGCGCCTTTCCTCACCACGTCCGTAGCTGGACTCCTCGCGGTTTTCGTAGCCCTCGTAACCGCCCTCCTCGCGACCCTCGTAGCTGTCGCCGTCACGTCGTCCGTGGTGTCCACGGTGGCCGCCGTGGCCGCCACTCTCCTCGCGACGTTCGTAGCTGTCGTTGTCGCGGTTTCCATAGTTGCTACCATAGCTTTCTTCGCGTCGACCCTGGTGGCCGCCGTAGCCGCTGCTCTCCTCTCGACGTTCGTAGCCGCTGCTTTCTTCGCGGCGTCCGTAGCTGTCGCTGTCACGTTCACCGTAGTTGCTGCCGTAGTTCTCCTCACGGCGTCCGTGGTGACCATGGTGGCCGCCGTGGCGGCTACTCTCCTCGCGACGCTCGTAAGCGCTGCTCTCCTCACGACGTTCGTAACTGCTGCTCTCCTGGCGCTCTTCGTAGCTGTTGCCCCCACGGCCTCCATAGTTGCCGCCGTAGCTTTCACTCTCCTCACGGCGCCCGTACTCGTTGCCGTAGCCGCTGCGGCCTTCATGTCGGTTGCTGCTTCCATAGCTGTCCTCGTTCTCCTTGCGACCACCTGCGTAGCCGTCTTCGTTGGAGCCTCTGTACTCGTGACGCTCGGTTCGCTGCTCGTACCCCCCGCCGTACGTCGTGCGCGTCTGCGTCCTCTCCTCGACGCCGTAGCCAGTCGTTTGCCGTCCACCGTATGACTCCTGCTGCTCATATCGGTTGTATTGCGTCTCGTTCGTCCCGTCGGGATGTTGAGTCGCGGTGTACTCGGCCTGACCATATCGGTTGCCGTGATGGCCGTATTCCGTCTGCGTCTGAGTGTAGGAGCCATCTTGCTCGCGCCGCTGGCTGCTGTGCCTCTCCGTCTCGTCTTTGCCAAAGACGCCGCCCAAGATGGAGCCAGCGGCGTTGAGAAGATTGCCAAAGCCGCCTTCCTCTTGCCTCCCCTGCTGGTTCGAACTCTGAGAGCCAGGCATCTTGAAGCCCGTGTTCTGCTCCACGAGGCCAGAGATGGCACCCGTGGCTCCTTGGAAGATGGCGTCGGCAGCGGCTCCAGCAATCTTACTCTCGAGCGTGTCCGGTTCACCGTAAAGCTTGCGCATCTTCAACTTACCCGAGCACCCGTGGCCGTGGCCAGTGTCGTAGACGCCCTCCTTGTGGTTGTCACCCCTCTGCACTCCGTCGCGGGACAGCTTTCGGCGGTAGTCCTGCCTCTGGTCATCGCCCATCTCATTCCACCATTCCTGGACGGCAACGAATATGAGTTGACGGGCTTCGGCGACACCATCCTGTCCCATTTCTCGTTGAGCCGGGTGATGCATGACACCATTGATGATGCGGTCCAAAAGGCGGTTGACGTCGGTGCCGTCGTCGTCGATGGCGTTCATGAGCTGGGGAACGACCCAGTGCAACATCTTGGCTGCCGTCTGTCCCGCAACCTCGTTCAAAATCTGCAGCTGATTAGTAAAAAGCCTTCGACTTCCAAACAATAAAATAAAACAAACGACGACGCACATTGGAAAAGTGGTCCTTGGACAACATGGAGTGGGTAGGATCACTGCAACGATCGTCGTTGAAGACAATGTGCTGCTCCTTCTCGCTGCTGTGAACGACCTCGTCGGATCCCGTTCGAAGCTCCGCTCGAATCTGGTGGATGAGGGGAACCACGAAAGGGGCCATGATCGAGAAGACGAACTTGGAAAGCTGCTCCTCCAGTTGCTCAATCATCTTAGGCAACACTGGAATTTTCTCAACAGCTTCCGTGATGGCCTTCATTATGTCGTCGTGGAACTTGATAACGGGCATGATCTGCTGATAAATGTTGCGAACATAGACGGTAAACTCCTCTGGGTTCCTCGGCGACACGGAGGTGTTTTGCATCTGGGCCGCAGACGCGTTGGATTGAATCTCGTCGATCTTACCGGCTTGATTCTTGTTGCCAAAAATGCCGTCTGGAATCTTGTCGAGCAGATCGCGGAGAAAGCTGGTGTCTGCATTTTGGCTCTCTTTCAGAGTACCCTCGAGCTCATCGATCTCGTTCTGAGTCAACTTGTCGGAAACTGAGGGTGTGGTCAGTTTTTTTGGTCCTCCAACAGAATCACGTAGGAATACCACGGACCTTCGCCAACCACGGAGTGAAGGAAGTCCACACCGCCAAATGTGCCGGTGACAATGGGGTAAACAGCATCGCGGGCACCTTGGAGTTGCACGCGCGTATCTCGTCCGACGTGGGGAAAGACATCGCGTTCCCCCATCTCGATCAGGGCCAACTCCGTATAGTTGCTGTGAGCGAAAAAGTCTGGTACCGACTGTTAGTGTGCACGACCCAAATTGAAACAGCATCTGCTGATGCCCTGGCCAGATTGGACAAAGGAAGCATGCGAAAGGCGGACACGAACCTTCGAGACAGTGGAGTCCAGTGCCCATCAGGCGAAGTGACTCGTACAGGTCCTCCTTGCTGCCTCGATGCTTGTATCGGCGGCCAAGCTCGATGCAGCCGCCGAAGAGCTTCCTCACGTGCTGGGCAGAGGTCATGATTCCGAGACGCTCGTTGGCAATGTAGTTCTTCATGCCCGTATCGCGATCGATGGACAGTTCCGTCCGCTCGTCAACCGGGCCTCGAAGACGTCGGTCGTACTGTCGAGCATCCTGATTGTCGGCGTAGTTCTTGGGGTTGTCTATGTGGTCCTCTGGACGGTAGGTGCCGAGACGCTCGGCCGTGATCTCGAACTCGCCGGAGCCGTATCCAAATGTCAAGAAGCCGAGAACGCAGAGCAGGAGGCGAATGGCCTCGGCGGAAACGGACTTGACCGTGCCAACGTCGATGGCCTGGGAGTAATCGCGCAGCCAGTTGCCAAAGTAGACTCGAGAGACCATGAGCTTGTTGAACTTCTTCCCCTTCATGGCGCGGGCCATGGCCAGGGTGAGCAGCGCATCCTCGATATCGCCGTGTCGCCCTGTGGGGGCCCTGGGTCAGCCATGAGCGGTGTTAAAGAAACCGATGGAACGCACAGTTCTGGCCTTCGACCTTGGAGATAGATGCGATATTTCCGGCGCCAAATGCAGCAGCCGGGCTGGCCAGGGCGAAGAGGACGATGAACGCCAGAAGCAGGCCGGGATGCCTGACGTCAAACATGGTGGCGGCAGCTCCAAGCCTCGAGCAAAGGAAAGGCTGTTTGCTTTCTTGTCTTGGAAAACGAAGCAGCCAGGTGTGACTGCGGCAAGAGCAGATGTCGGACGCGCTTTCCAGAAACGCTCGACGATGAGTGATGGTGATGGGAGGGGAAATAGACGGGAGACAGCTAGGAGAAGAAGCTGACAAGACTAGTTGTGTTTCCAGGAGGGAGCCAACGAGGGGTCCGCGGGAGGGGCAGAGCTGATTCAGACCCTCCTCAGCTTTACGTATTTGAGGACCTACGAGCTCAGTCTGCCGCCGTGATGTCACCGTGCACTGCACTCCACCGACTGTCGCCCGTCTCCGACAGTCCGCGGGAAGCCGTACAGCTGCTATTCTAAGCTTGCAACCTTCCTACGCAATTGGATGGCCCATACGGAGTACAGTCCCCGCCAATCCAGCATCGATCTTGCGGATGAGGGGGTCGTTGACAAGACCGGCCGGGCGGCAGTGGCAGGTTTAAGCCTTTTAGCTTAGCTGGGCATGCTTAACGCTGGTGGCATCAGGGGCTCGGTACAACCGCGCTGGCGGCAGCGTCACGGAGTCGGGCGTACCGCGACGACCCCGCCACGTGTGTGCTGGGCAGGGGTTGTGTTCTGAAACGCTCTGTTTAGCGGCAGCCGATTGGGCCGCGGCAAACAGGAGGGGCGGGGAAGCTCGGGCAGCTGGCGAGAGCTCGCGGGGCGGTGACGCAGCCGCCGTTGAGCGCAGCCGCTGCCCGCCGAGAGGGGCGGGAGCTTGGGCACGCGTCTTGTCGGCACGTCGAGACGCCCTGCCACGCCCTGCCGGCAGCTGGCGGGAGGGATCGTGCAGAAGATATGAGCATCCGTGACGAAAGGCGACACGGGCAAGATACATGCTCGTACATACTAGAGGCGAATTCCTCTGCGCACTTGCGCCTGTCAGTGGCGTGACTGCGAGGCGAGGCGCGTCGCATCCGCCGCCAACAGCCGTCTACCGCCAGGAACGTCCCGTCTCAGAGGCGATGTATGCTCTTGCCCACGGCGCGGTCCCTGCCTAGAACAAGCAGCCCCAGCATGTTTGCTAAGCCCTGTCGACGGCGTGCGAACTTGACTGTCTGATGCGCCAAGTGATACAGAGCAGCGCAGTTGTGGCACACTGAACCGTCCCGCAGAGGCGACGGTGACTGGGTCGAGCCAGCGGCTCGTCTCCCTGCCACATGACGTGTATTCTTGATCCATGGTTTGGGAGAAGGATACAATTACGCCGAACTGCGAAATAGCCCGGTCGTGGCTGGACTTCCATGCTCTATTTGGACGGGCAGTTGGTTTTGCGTGTTCGCACACGGGTAAGCGACAGGCCGAGAAGAAGACACAAGACGAGGATACTGCAGAACCCAAGAAACCGGCGCCCACATCAAGCACGACTTCTAGTCACAGTCGCAGGTTGGAACAAGACAAAATTTGAAGGAACGAACGGCTTATTCGCACCAGAGCTATACCGCGCAACATTCAATGGGGACAGAAGCGGATGAGAATAGATGCCGGGTAGGTTCCCACCAGCCCAATGGCACTCGATCACGGAGATGGGATGTTGTTGGGACATGAACGATTTGGGGCGGAAGCCACAGGGAGAAGTCCGATGGCGTGTACTCCGTACCTGCCCGTACAGAGGTTGCCGCAGTGCTCTGGCAAAAGTGGCGAGGAGAGCTCAAAGGCGGAAGACACACTGGGCGGAGGGCGACGTGGCTGTGAGTGTCTGCAGGCCCTAGCTCTCGCCAGAGAGCTCTGGGACGGGGACAATGGCTTGGGGCGCTGGAGGCGCGGGCGACATCTACGACACAAGTTCTGAATGGACGCCGACGGCGCTGGTTGGGCGGTCCGAAATTCGTCGTCCATGCCGTGCCGCTAGGCCTTCCCGTAGGGTGCTGAAGAATAGCAGGTTTAGCGAGGACGCTGGTGAGCCGTGTCAGAAAACGGAATGCCAATCCGGCCGGCCCAGAAGACGACAGGTGGATGCTACCGGAGACGAGCAGCGAGAGCGTGCTGTCCCCCAGGCTGCGCTGGAGGTCCCCGGGTCCTTGCCTGTGGACGCTGGCCCTACCTGGGAGGGGGGAGGCCTCAGACCCCGACATTCGCGACTCCTGCTGCCCGCCTGGCCGACCAGCGCGATGGTTGCCGCTTTTAGCCCACTAAAAGCCCTGGGCAGTGAGGGGTTGCAGCGGCCGTGCTGAAATGTACACCCCCGAGGCCGAAGGCGCTGGAACGATAGCGTGCTCGCGAGGCGGCTACGGGCTTTCATTGGGCAGCGGCCTTCAGCGGGTGTGACCACGCCCGGGTCCGGCGGAGCAAACTCTCGCCAAGCGCCCTGGGCGACATCGTTGGGGCGTCATTGCGAGGTCCTCAGAAGGTCCTCCAGCACCACGGCTTGTAAGCTGGCGAGTCCGTCGCCGCCTCGGGCTTCGTCGCGGTGCCGCCTACAGCCACAATCTCGAAGCAAACACGTCCAGACGCGCCAGTTCTCCGCAGCGCAGGCTGCACAGGCGCCAACCGTGCAAAGCATTATTGGAAGTCATGCATCGACAGAATTGCTCATGGTAGCCAACTACTTCCATTGTACACCGAAAGCGGACGAAGGGTCAGAGGGCAGTGTGGAGTGGGGGAACTGGGTGAGAGAACAAGCGGAGGACAGGCGAGGCCAGCTGGGCGCTGGCGGTTGCGCGAGCGAGGACGTGCTGAGGGAGACCGATCTGTCCGAAGGTTCTGTCGGGACGAGGGCGACGGTGCTGGCACCTGTGCGGAAGCTTGGGTCCAGCAAGCCGTAACAAGCTCCCGTCCCGTAATCTCTGGCGCGGACGGACAATGCTGGATGCGATGGGGGTGTTGCGCTACGATGGCAGCAAAAGGACAGCCGGGGGGTCTGGGAGCTGCGTGCCCAGCGGGTGACGCCATTGACCACTGAGAGACCTGGAAACGACTCGGTGGAAGCCCTCAGGCCGTCTCGAGGGCGGCCAAGACGTGTTCCACAGGCGTCGCCTGAAGCCTCTTCACCTT
Organism: Tolypocladium tropicale; assembly: GCA_024340005.1. NCBI lineage: Eukaryota > Fungi > Ascomycota > Sordariomycetes > Hypocreales > Ophiocordycipitaceae > Tolypocladium > Tolypocladium tropicale. Next base: position 21,663 of record JALHBU010000020.1, on the reverse strand, counting down.
GGGCGGCTACCGGCGGGGCGAGCAAGCAGCTGGCCCTGGCCTGGGCCTTCCACGGCCGCCGATGGGAGGAGGCCCAAGGTCATGAGGGTGCGACGGCTCGCTGAGGGGGCGGGGCTCTACAGCAGGCCGTCTGTGTGTTGTGTGTTTCCCCTTCTGGCGGCGCGACAGAGGCCCGAGACCAGCGGCGTGGCAGAGTGGGCGAGGTGGGCAGCGAGCCCAGCTGAGGCCCTGGAGAGAGGGGGGGCGAGGGGGGAGGGACATGCGCGCAAATTTTCGCGTTAGCGGGCTGGGGGAGCTGGCAGAAGCCCACTGCTGTTGCCGCTTTTGCGCTGATTGCGCGCCCCTACGCAGGTACATATTTGGCGCACCGCCCACCCCGCCCCCCGAGTTTAGGTTTCCCTCCAACATCCCCCCCCCCAAATCTTCAGCACCTCACCTCCCCCCAATCTCGTTCCATCCACATCGCCATCCTCCCGCTATTTCACCTCCAGTGGGACGCGGATAGCAGGGCGCATAGCATCGCTGAAGTCAACTGAAGCGACCTCAAGCCAACTCCAGCTGAAACACCGCCTAACCAGGCTGCGCAACGTCGCCGCAAAAAAAGAATAGCATTCGTCCACCGCCGCCACGCCCGGAAAATAAAGCTTTCGGGCTTCCGCCTCCAGCGCCAAAACACCAAGCTCACTCTCCATCGCCATGCCTCGCCCACCCAAGAAGGCCGACGCCGCCAAGGTGCCCGTCATGGCCGCGCCCGCGCCCACCATGGTGCCGCCTCCTACCGCCGGTGTCATCCCCGCGCCCCCGATCCCCGTTGGTGCCCCCGTGGCGACGCGCGTCGTGGATAACGACAGCTTCCTGCGCGTACGCGACTCGGTGAGTTTTTCATTTTCTAGACATCTCTCTCTCACCCGTCGTCTCCCTCCCGCAGTCGGGCCTCGTGCACTTGAGCCGGGTGGCCGCGACGAGCTGGCGCAGCAGCATCTGCCGTGCCAGAGGTAAAAAGGCCGTCGTCTGGTGCCAGCAGGCTCAGCGCCCGTTCAGGTCCGCCGGTGTCGTACCACACCGAGTGCCCACAAGCAAGCAACACAAACACGTTGACGCTGGCCAGTCCAAGCGGACTGGCTGCAATGTCCGCAGCTTCACATTCAGCACAAGCTGCTTTTCCATTGCACATTTGCTGTGAATTGCGTTGCATGCACACGAGACGCGCTCGAAGCGCCCAAGGCCCCTCAACTCTTTTGTTTACATTGGACCCCGCGTCTCGCTGGCCCCGCCTGAGCTCTAGCGGGTCCGGGCTCTCTCCAGCGCGCTTGCAGGGGACAGCTTCAGCTCCAGCTGCAGGCCCGAGCTGTCACCCGACGGACCTTGGGCCCTGGATGCCTAGCACCTCACTCCCTCTCCCAAGTCTCTGACACCTCGCATCTCGCGCTCCTTGACGCGACCCTGTGTGATGCCCTCCTTTCATACATCCAACTTCACATCCCGTCGGCGCCACGTTCGAGAGAAGCATGTCGCTAACCCGTCCATGAAAGGCCGTCAGCCGCCTCACTACCATCTTTGAACTGTTGCGGTCTTTCACTGCCGACTATGTTCGCCAGACCAACCTGCTCCTCGGTGAGCCGACGGTTGAGGGCGCCGGGGGCGACCTGCTGAGCTCCTTCGAGACTGCTGCCCAGCAGCTCATCATGCCCATTCCTGAGATGGTGGCGCCTGTTGAGGAGAAGAAGGAGCGCAAGAAGCGTACCCATGACCCCAATGCTCCCAAGCGTCCCCTGACGCCCTACTTCCTGTACATGCAGCACGCTCGCTCCATCATCGCTAATGATCTCGGAGCCGAGGCCCCCAAGGGCGCTGTTCAGGAGGAGGGTCAGCGACGATGGGCTCACATGAGCCCTCATGAGAAGAAGGTGAGCGAGACTCCGTACCTTGGACTCCGAAGACAAACGACTGATTCTGTTTCCCAGGGTTGGAACGCTGCCTACCAGTACAACCTGCGTCTGTACAACGCCCGTGTCCACTCGTACAAGGCTGGCAACCCTCTCGCCAAGAACATGAGCGACGAGGAGGCGCTCAAGTACGCCGACGACTTCCAGGTCCCCATGCCCGAGATCAAGGATGCCCCCGCGGAGACGGCCGCCAATGACCACGACGCCATCGCGGAGCAGCTTCAGCACACCGCCGAGGGCGAGACCAAGACGCCCAAGAAGGCGGCTGGCGGGCGCAAGCGCAAGACGGCCACCCCGGCCGCCGCCGAGACCAGCGTCATTGAGCCCAAAGCAACTCCCGCCAGCCCAGACAAGAAGCGGAGACGCACCTCGACCAAGCCCACCGAGGACAAGGAGGAGCCCAAGAAGTCGGGACGTAAGAAGACTAAGAGCTCTTAGGCGACCGTGGCTCCTTGTTCTTGATGGTTCCCTCCTTTGGCGCGCCTTGGCTCGCATCTTGCAAGTCCAAGCCGTTCAGCCAGCTCTCTTGCCACGCAGGCCAGAGAACGTGATACCCTTGGTGGGATCGAGGGATTTTTGCTTCGTGTCATTTTAGTTGCCTTGAGAAGCAGGTGTCGAGGGTTCTGGGCTTGGGATGTCTTTGTACGACGATTTTTTCTCTGCTTGATACGGCGAGCGATCAAAAGGGAGGGAGGGAGGGGCTTTTTTTCCGCCCGGGGGCGAGCCCGTCTGACATTATGGCGGATGCAGCGATGAAGCAATGGAAATGCTGTCCCCGTCGTGTATGTTTGGGAAGGAGTGTTGTACTTACGCAGTTTGAGGTTGCTATGCGGTAATGAGCAATGATTTCAGAATTGCAATCTCTATTCTGTCCAGAGTCTGTCCCTGGACGCTCACTTGGGTATTGTGAAAGTGTGAGTTGTGGAAGATCATGCGCTTCCACACGTAGGTATTGCTACATTGCTACGTAAATTGGCCTCTGCAGAAGATGGACAAGCCTCGCCCGGCCAGACTTAGCTCGTGACTATATCCAAGACTACCTCGTCATGCTACTCAAAAACCCGCATCGTTCCCCAACGGGCGTATGTGCCGCTAATAGACATACCAGGGCTGCGAGAGCGGCAGCGTCTCGGCCGGCGCCGCAGTGCATATCTCACCGTCGGCCTCGACGGTGTAGCTCTCCGGGTCGACGCGCATGCGCGGGGTGGCGTCGTTGAGGCGCATGTCCTTCTTGCTCAGGTTGCGACAGTTGCGGACGGGCTCGACGCGGCTGCGGAGGCCGTAGCTGGCGGCGGTGCCGGAGGAGACGCAGGCGGCGCTGACGAAGAGGACCTTGGACGAGGGCACGAGAGACGCGAACATGGGCCGGCCGATGACGGGCTGGATCGTGGGGATGGAGCCGTTGGGGTCACCCTGGACGCCGGTCAGCGGGCAATGACACGAGGAGAACCGGTGGGGAGGTGAACATACCATCTGGGCCCAGGCGACGAAGCCGCCCTTGAGGACCAAGGAGGGCTTGGTGCCGAACCAGGCCGGGTCCCAGACGACGAGGTCGGCCAGCTTGCCGACCTCGACGCTGCCGACCAGGTGGCTGAAGCCCTGCGCGATAGCCGGGTTGATGGTGTACTTGCTGATGTAGCGGCGCACACGGAAGTTGTCGACGCCCGTGCCCTCGTCCTCCTCGAGGGCGCCACGCTGGGCCTTGTTCTTGTGGGCCGTGTTCCAGGTGCGCAGGATGACCTCGCCGCAGCGGCCCATGGCCTGCGAGTCGGAGCTCATCATGCTGATGGCGCCCATGTCCTGCAGCACGTCCTCGGCGGCGATGGTCTCGGCGCGGATGCGGCTCTCGGCGAAGGCGACGTCCTCGGGGATGTTCTTGGAGAGGTGGTGGCAGACCATGAGCATGTCGAGGTGCTCGTCGAGCGTGTTGCGCGTGAAGGGCCGCGTGGGGTTGGTGCTGGCGGGCAGGACGTTGGGGTGCTCGACGACGGAGATGATGTCCGGGGCGTGGCCGCCGCCGGCGCCCTCGGTGTGGTACGTGTGGATGGTGCGGCCCTTGAAGGAGGCGATGGTGCTCTCGACGAAGCCCGACTCGTTGAGCGTGTCGGTGTGGATGCAGCACTGGACGTCGAGCTCGTCGCAGGCCGTCAGGCAGGCGTCGATGGCGGCGGGCGTGGCGCCCCAGTCCTCGTGCACCTTGAGGCCGCAGGCGCCCGCGATGATCTGCTCCCGCAGGGCGACGGGCGACGAGTCGCAGCCCTTGCCGGTCAGGCCGACGTTGACGGGGAGGGTGTCGCAGGCCTGGAGCATGGACCTGAGGAGGTGCTTGCCGGGCGTGCAGGTGGTGGCGTTGGAGCCGGCGCTGCGGATGTACAATGTAAGCGACTGGTTTACAGAAAGACGAGTACGGAGTATGAGGTGAACGGAGAGATCAGTGGAAGTGAGTGAGAGTGACGGATGACGGGGAGGAGAGAGGATGAGTGAGAAGGAGGCATGAGATTGGGGGCATCATGGAAGACCGACCTTGGCCCGGTGCCGCCTCCCAGCATCGTCGTGATGCCGCTTGACAGCGACTCCTGCGCCTGCTGCGGGCAGATGAAGTGAACGTGCGTGTCGATGCCTCCGGCCGTGACGATCTTGCCCTCGCCGGCGACGACATCCGTGCAGCTGCCGACCACCATGTTGGGCGTCACGCCGTCCATGACGTCCGGGCTGCCGGCCTTGCCGATGCCGACGATGAGGCCGTCCTTGATACCGATGTCGGCCTTGTAGATGCCCGTCCAGTCGACGATGAGGGCGTTGGTCACGACCACGTCGAGCGAGTCGGCGTCGGCGCGGCCCGTCGCCTGGCCCATGCCCTCGCGCAGCGTCTTGCCGCCGCCGAACTTGCACTCGTCGCCGTACGTCGTCATGTCGCGCTCGACCTGGATCCACAGGTCCGTGTTGCCGAGGCGCACGCGGTCGCCCGTCGTGGGGCCGAACATGGTGGCGTAGGCGGCGCGGTCGAGGGCGAAGCCGTCGATCCGGGGCAGCGCCGCCCGCTCGGGCTCGGGCGCGTGCGCGAAGCCGGCGCGCTGCAGCTTGGCCACGACGTCGTCGGCGCACCGGGCGTCGACGGGGCCCGACGCGAGGTCGTTGCCGCCGCGGATGACCCTGCGGCCGCCGATCTCGACGAGCGTGACCGTCTTGGCGTCGCCGGGCTCGAAGCGCACCGACGTGCCGGCCGGGATGTCGAGGCGGAAGCCGTAGGCGCGCCCGCGGTCAAACTCGAGCTCCGGGTTGGCCTCGACGAAGTGGTAGTGCGAGCCGACCTGCACGGGACGGTCCCCCCTGCTCGTGACCCTCAGGCGGATGCGCCGCCGGCCGGCGTTGATGGCCACCTTGCCCTTGACGGCGACGACGGCACCCGGCTGCCGGGCCGGCGCGTACTCGGCGTCGGGCGGCAGCGGGAAGGCCTCGTTGTCCGGGACGGGGAGGAAGCTGCCGTAGAGGGCGCGGCGCAGGTCGCCGTCGTCGGTGGCGATGGGGTTGTGGACGGTGACGAGGTAGGTGCCCATGGGGAACGTGCCCTCGACCTGGATCTCGAGCAGGGTGCTGCACACCGAGGGCAGGACGTGCCGGCGGCCGAGCATGGTGGCGCCGAGGGCCATGAGATCGGCGACGGAGTGGTTGCCATCGCGGATGAGCTCGTGGAGGTTGTTGGCGATGAGGGCCTATGAGCGGCTCAGTGAGTCTGCGTCCTGATGGATGGAGGCGGCAGCGCGGGTAATTAGGTAGCTAACCGTCGCTTCGGAGTGGTTGAGTCGGACGCCTCTCGCCAGCCGCCTCTGCGCGAGGAGCCCCAGCTGTGAGATGACGAGCTTGTCGAGCTATAGGTCCACGATGGTGTCAGCAGGCTGCATCCTTCCAGCGCCCGCCGGTGTCGCGCCTAAGACACCGGCCGCGGGGACGAACGATGTCACGCGGGGGAGCCAGCAAATCGCCCGACGAACCTCTTTCGGCACGAGGTGCATGGTGTCTTCACACAGGGCAGGTTTCCCTCTTCTTATGGCCGCAGCAGCAGAGATCGCCGTTGCTATTGCATCGCAAAGCTCGGATCGCAGCAGAGGGTGGTGAGTCGGCCAGGAGGGCTCAGAGCCTCCCTATAGCTCTCATGGCGCCGCCGCGGCCGGAAGCGACACAGCAAACCCCATTTTCGGCGACGGGCGCCCAGCCGGCCGAGCCCTGCCAATCCAGTGCGACTGCTGGCCCGAAGGGCTTGCGATACCGCCCGCATCCAGTGGCTGATTTGATCCACGCGCGCACTGGACTGACGTCGTCGAGCGATAAGGCACGGCGGGCGGGCGCGCGTTTGGGGCTTAGTGTTATCAGAGCAGCGCTGCGGCGAGGCCATTGGCTGCCATCGGATGTGCTGGGCCGCGGGAAGGGCAGCCGATGGCTGGAGGAGGGACGAACGGACGGGCCGCACCCGTGTGGCAGAGGCTTTTGGGAACGCGCAATTTGCGGTGCGGTGCAAGGTCTCTCGTCTGTCGAGATGCTGCGTCGTCGAAGGAGCGTCTTCGTTCAGCTCGCCCAGACGCGTGCTGAGCTCGGCACGGGAGGGCGGGCAGGCGCCAGCGCGGTGGGTTGGCTGGTGATTGGAGCGCCGACGGGCAGAGCCGCGCCGCCAAGAGTCCGGGGTCGAGACGGCGCCAGAAGGTTGCTGGAAGCATGGATCCGTTGCCGATATGTCTCTTCGGGCTGCGGCTTTGCCAATTACGTATATGCATAGACTAAACAGTGTACTCGGGCGCCCCCGCCCGTTCACGCTCCCTGATTCATTACACAACGCCGTGCAAGAGAAAAACCAACGAGGATCACACCCCCCCGGCGAGGATCCCTTCGCGAAGCAATCCTGATCCGCTCAACGCCCTCCCCCGGCAATTCGTACATGAAGCGCATACATGGCATCTGGTCATGTGACAGGCACCGACATGTCTGGCAGGGATTGTCCCGCCCCATAAATCACCAAGGGTCTCCCGCCCTGTCCCGACGTCTTTATTCTTCGTCGACCTCCTCCTCCCATTGCTCCTTTTCCTTCGCAATCAGCTCCGCCATGTCCTTCTTCTTGAAGATGGAGCTGTCGGGGTTGGACGCGCGTGGGACCTTGTTGAGGTTTTCGTCGTCAAACACCGACCCGATCGTGTCGATCCACCGCCGCCTCCGTTCCATGAGCGTCTTGGTCAGGTCACCAATGCCAGGTCTCGCAGTGCCCGCCGCCCCGCCCACAAAGTGACTGCCTCCACCCGCGCCTCCGGGCCTCTTCGTCTTCTTACTCTTGCCCATTGTGCGCGTTCGCTTCAGGTACGCCGCCTGAACTTGAGAGTCCAGGTCTTCCAGGATCGTCTGGTATTCCTGGTGGGCCATGCGCTCTCGAACCAGTTCCGTTAACCTCGCCTTGCGCGCTCCGTTGATGAGCATCTGGTCCCTCAGCCGCGCCTGCAGGTGCCGTAGCCTGCCTGCCACCTCGTCGTCAAAATGGCCGTCGTAGTCGCCCTCGAACCCTTCCTGGGGCAGGAAGCCAATGTGCCTCAGTTCCTGCTTGAGGCGCTCATCGACCTGGGCATATTCGAGTTTGGGATGTGTCGCCTTCTTCCAAGCCTCGGTGGACGACTCCGCCATGTACGTCGCCGGAGGCAGTGGGTTGCTCCTTTCGTCCCCCTGCTGCTCATCCCCGTTGGCGTCACCGTTCATGCTCACATCGCCATTTACGACACCGTTGGTGGCTGGCTTGTCGTCTGACGTCTGCGCTCGATTCTCGGGTCGAAGCATCTGAAGTAAGCGCGAGGCCAAGGGGCCTATCGACAGGCCGTCCGTCTCGCCAACGGCATCCGACATATTTTCGATGGTACCTCGGGGTTGATTCGGCGGAAGCTTATCTCGCCCTTGCTGAGGCGAGTCTATCGACATGGCGCCATCCTCCTCTGCCCAAACCTCCGTGTAGTGCCTCTTTCCACGCTTGGGCATGACGAATGGCGTCACGCGATCCCCCCGCTCTCGCAAAAAGGCCAGATCCTCCTCCGCGAACGGCCGAAAGTACGGATCGATGTATGTGGAAAACGTGGTAAAGTTGATTTGGCTGCTCGGCTTTGCGTTGCTGAAGTCCTTGTCGGGCGGGTCTCCCGCGATCATGTCCGCGAGGTCGCTTTTCGGGTAGGTCGCGACCGAGTAAATCTCCTTCTTCTCCTCGTCCGACATGCCAGGCTGAATATCTCTGATTTCATACACTGTGGGATCAGGAAAGGTTGAAGGATCCTCTCCGAATGTCTGCGACTGAGGCAGCTCTCGTCGCGGCGGTGCGCCTTCGTCCTCGGAGCTCGACTCGTCCTCCTCCTTTTCGTCCTCCTTTGGCTTCTTGTCGACATCCATCGCAGATGGCGAGGCTGGAGCGATGGGCGAGAGCGATGAGCTAGCGGAGCCGGAGCGCGAGTGTTTGCGCTTGGTGTCGCGTAGCGGAGACGATAGTTCTGGAGTGCATGAAAGTAATTAGCAACCTGGGCCTCTCTTTCCATTCACTGCATCACCTTGGCAACCGCCTGTGCATGAAGCAAGACAGAGAGCGTAGCAGGCGACCAGAAGCGCGGGACTACTCACCGTGACTACCGCCGTCGCCCGGGGCCAATGAGTCGGGTCCCTTCTTCCTCTTATGCTTGGGCCGCTTTCCCTCCTGCTCGCCGTCGGCGCGCATTTGGTCGTAGTCGTCGGGGCGCTTCTTACGCTCATCGGCGAGATGCCGCATCCCTCGATCGTAGAACGTGGACCGCTTCTCCATGATGCTTATGAGGCTCTTCAGCTTGTCAAGCATCGTGTCGACGCTCCTGGAGTCGGGCACCGTGGCGTTGGACGCGCCATGATCTACCAAGTCGTCGTACGTCAGGTTCTGGAACAGGATGACCCGCGTGTTGAGGTAGTCTGGATCATAGAACTCTTGCGGCGGCAGGCTGGCCGGCGCGGGCGTGGAGGTGCGGCTGGGTTTCGGCATGGCGGCGTTCTTCTTGCCGGAGCCCGTCTGGCTCGATGGGGGAGCCATGGTGGCGGGAGATCTTGCCGCGTATTAGAGCCTCATAAACGGGCCGGACCAGCGCTGATGGTATCGAAATATGTCGCGCGTTGTCGTCTTGTTCTTGCCCTCCAGATGTCGTGCCTGCACGCCGTAGAGGGAGGTTGTGATTGGTGTACGGAGTTGATGCCGCGACCAGCGCGAGGAAGGCTGAGTGAGGCGTTCGGACGACGTAGCCGGGTTCGGACAAACAAAGGCCCGCCCGACGGAGCGCGTCACCAAGGTCACAGCACCCCGACGAAGCACGAAGCTGCCATGCATTGTTCGTTCATGCACTCATAATAATTGCCCAATGCAGCTTGCTGTCATTTTGCAATTGAGGCATAATGCTTAATTCTTCAGACATTTTTGACCTTCTCATGTCAATTTTCGCCGGTGCAATTTCCTTGCAGATTTCAGCGCCTATCCGTGACAAGTGCCAAAGCGCGTTCCTGCTGTCGAGGCGGCCAGTCCTGCCTAGGCGTTATTGTATCTATTCTTCGGAGCACAGAAGAGATGAAAGGGAAGGAGAGCGACTTTCAGTAAGAACCGGCTGAACGTTTGTTATGTGGGAGCACTGTACTCGGCAGTTGGAAGATATTTTCTTGATGCCTCTTGGGAGCCTCGTACTTTGGGCATTCAAACAAGAAATACGCGTATACTCTGCCAAAGCCATCAGCGTCATTCGACAGCGTTGCGTTGGCTGTCATTTGCGAAGGATACCAATTCAGGGACAATCCGAGAGACACCGTCACAAGCTTCCCTCGGCATGAACGATGGGGCCAAAGGGGCTAGGCATCTCCTCTCCCTTTGTTCCCACATCTCTGTCTCGTTCCGTCGATATCTCTCCCCAACAATAAGCCTCGCCTGCCCGCTCACCTGCGGTCCCGTACGAGGGTGCTGGCGCATGCATGTGCGGGCCTCGCCCCGTCCTATTGGTACTGCCGCCGTGATCTACGGCGGGCGCTAATGCTAGGCCTGGCCGCCACCAAGCCCACCAAGCCCCCATCTCCTCCACGCCACATGCCACAGGGACCTAGACACCCGCGTCCTCTGCCGAGAGCGTTCAGACTCCGGAGCCTCGCGAATCACTCATCCCGGCAGTATTGCCATTACCAGCAGCGACTGTCCCGTGGAAGGACCAGTTGCAGACTGTACGGTTTGATGTCTTCGATGGTTCGAGTACGAGAAGAAATCGTCTTTCAACTTTGTGTCCCTGCTTGCTTCCCCGCCTGCCCGACTTCCGACAAACACGCGCAGACTCCCGAAGAGGTGCCTGGCCCACTCGCTTTCGCGTACGAGTATTGAGTTGAACCAGCTCTTGACCACCACAGGACGAAAGAGGGGAGCAGCCATGGCATCGGCAGCAGGGCTCGCTAGGCGCGTCATCCCGCCAGCGCGAGGCCCCTGAAGGAGCACGTTGCCCAGCATGTGCCCCAGCCATTGGCCCACGCCGTGCCGGATCTGTCCCCGCTTCACCGCGACGATGGGCGCTGATCCCGGGGTGGCGGGGCCGGCTTTGGACGTTCATCAAGCCAGAGGGTACGCGCTCTCCTGCTGCTCCCGGCAGGCTGCTTCTGGCGAGACCCTGCTTGTGCTCCCCTTGCCAGCGGGACAGCAGTGTGGCACAAGGTCCGAGTACCTGCCCTGCCCACTCTTCTCGACGAACGAGAGGACGGGAGGAGAGAAGCTGTGGCACGAGTGAACGAACCGCCGCGTCTGGTATATTAGGTATGCCCCTCGACCCCTCGTGCCCCCGCTTGAGAGTTCGCTCTATCCTCTGCCTTGCCTCGACCCTGTTGCTCAGAGCGCTTTCAACACGCCTCAGAGCTGCTTGCCTTTCCCTCCCAGCTATTCTCTCCATACAATGAGAGAATACCATGGCTTCTCATGTACCTACACCGAGCCAATTGGACCAAACCTGGCACGCCTGCTAACAAACTTCCCCAGGGTGGTAACCTCGTCTTGCCCTTCGGCATCGACGTCCAACCTCTCTATGCTGGACTGGCCCTCGCCGTGGTGGGCGGCGTTTGCTTGACCCGCCTTGCCTCGAGATCCGACGAAGACGCCAAGGGCGCCCCCGGCCTTCTCAAGTCCTTCTTCCTCTTCTTCTACTCTTCTTTCCTCAAACCCCACCGTGAAGGCTCCCGCGCCAACCAGCAGGATGCCCTCGAGAGCTTCTACAAGACGCAAGCCGGCGCTTACGATGCCACTCGCAAGGTCCTACTTCATGGACGCGAGGATATGCTTGGCCTTGTGGCCGCGCAGCTTGAGTCCAAGATTGAGGCAATGAAGGCTTCCGGTCGAGACCAGAGCAAGCGGATCTGGGTTGATGTCAGTTTGCTGCAACAATTACTATCTCCGACTGTTTAGCTCACAAGGTCGCAGGTTGGTGGTGGAACTGGCTGGAACATTGAGGCCATGGCCCAGTTCGTCAACGTTCCCGAGTTCTTCTCCAGTGTCTATCTCGTCGACTTCTCTCCGTCACTCTGCGAGGTTGCCCGTAAGCGATTTGAGAGGCTCGGATGGAAGAATGTCACCGTTGTTTGCGAAGATGCTCGCAAGTTCCGTCTGGAGCAGTATGAGAGCGGCGTGAATGCCGTTCAAAATCCGCTGCGGTCTCCGGTGCTGAGCTACTTCAAACAGCAGCGCTCGGAGCATGGCGGTGCTGACTTGGTCACCATGTCCTACAGCTTGTCTATGATTGTGGGTTCCAAAAGATTCTGGCGAAGAAGCGTCCTCCGCCCTGGGGTTCCTGATGAACTGACCGGCCTGCGAAATAGCCTGACTATTATTCTGTCATTGACTCAGTGACTTCGCTGCTGTCTCCTCACGGCATTTTCGGCGTGGTTGACTTCTACGTTCAGAATCAAATCGACTTCTCGTTCCGCAACTACACCGGTGGCCTCCTGGACCGTCATGTCAATGCCGTGTCTAGGATGTTTTGGCGCGCCTGGTTCGACCTTGACCGCGTTGGACTCGAGCCCAGCCGTCGCGACTACCTCGAGTACAAATTTGGCACGGTTCTCAACATCAATGGCCGAAATCGCTCCCTGGGCTACATCCCCTACTACGTCTGGGTTGGCTGCCACAAGAAGCCCTTCTCGCCGTCCAGTCTGCCCCATGAAATTATTGAACGCATCGACGCGTTGGCAACGGAGTCTCCCTATCTCTACCCGGCCAACCAGGGCGACGCACTGACCCGTGCCATTGAGAGATCGGCACCGGAGATTCGCTCCAAGGCTTTCGTCACCGCAGTCCAGAACCTGTCTGCGAACTTGCCACTTCCGTCTTTCTTCTACCAGAACCATCATTGGCGTATCTACTACGATGACCAGCTTCAGAAACACACCCAATTCAACAACGAGTACATCTACGCCTTTACCTGGGAGGATGCCAGGGTTGACGAGCGTCTTCTGAAGCTCGGGCCTGAGGACAAGGTTCTTGCCATCAGCTCGGCTGGAGACAACATTCTCTCCTACCTCGCCCAGAGCCCGGCCCGTGTCCACGCTGTCGACCTCAACCCGACGCAGAATCACCTTCTGGAACTCAAGGCTGCCTCGTACACTGCCCTCCCGTACGAGGATTTCTGGAAGATATTCGGCGAAGGGAAACACGCCGACTTCCGCAGGCTGCTCATAACCAAGCTGTCCCCTCACCTGTCGGGGCGCGCGTTCCAGTTCTGGCTCAACAACGCTCACGTCTTCCAAAACTCAAAAGGCTACGGATTGTATGACACTGGCGGTTCACGTCATGCTATTCGCGTTTTCCGTTGGGTCGCTCGTCTTTTTGGCCTGCAGTCTGCGGTCAAGCAGCTGCTCGAGGCTAAGACGTTGAACGAGCAGCGCGAGATTTGGCGCAATAAGATCCGTCCCGCCTTGCTGTCCAAGCTTGTCTGCAATCTGGTTGTCGCTCAGGAGAGCTTCCTCTGGAGCGCGCTCGGTGTTCCCAAGAACCAGCTTGCCATGATTGAGGGTGACCACGCCGAATCGGACATTGTCAAGGGCGAAAAGCCCGTAGCCAAGAACACGCGCTCTCACGCCATCTGGCACTACATGGTCAACACCCTCGACCCCGTGGCCGAAGAGACGTACATTGGCGCCGACAACCCGTACTACTACGTTTGCCTGGCCGGTAAATTCTCCCGCAAATGCCCCCTGGAATATCTTCGCCCTGAGGTTCATGCCAAGCTTTCCCGTCCTGGCGCGCTTGACGGCCTGCGCATCCACACAGATGAGCTGGAAGAGGTCATCGCCCGCATAACCCCCGGAACCCTCACCGTCGCCGTCGTCATGGACAGCATGGACTGGTTCGACACGGGCTCGCAGGCTGCAGCAGCGCAGGTTACCAAGCTCAACCGCGCGCTCGCCATGGGCGGTCGCGTCATGCTGCGCTCGTCGGCGCTGAGCCCCTGGTACATCAAGGTCTTCGAGAACCACGGGTTCGCGGCCAAGCGCCACGGCGCCAGGCTTGACGGTGCGTGTATCGACAGGGTCAACATGTACGCCAGCTGTTGGGTCTGCACCAAGATGGAGAACCTCCCGCCTCCCACGCCTGAGATGGACCGCATTGGCGGCACCGAGATCACAAGCCTGACAATCTGAACACACTACCCTACGTGTGGTATCTCACACCAACGCGGTGGTGGAGGACACCGTTCAACACCGTGTCCTTGCGCGATCAGGTGCGATGTCAGAGGCCGCGACGGGTTATGTGGAGGTTGCAAAAAAACCACGCGCAATATGTGTGTTCCGTAAGGCGCAGAATAATTGACGACCCTTTTATGGCGGCTAAAGAGCATCTGCAAAACAAATCAATGGAAGTTGAAAACTGCAAGTTATGTCCCGCTTGGACTGTTGCCAGTTGTGCCATACTCCAAGCTCAAAGTGCAACTTGATGACCTTTTCCTTGAGCCAATGATGAAAGCAACTGGAGATTACGGTAGAGTGAAACACAGCGCGTATCTAGGAATGGCGGCTCTTTCACAGAGTGTACTCTATACCCAGCAAAAAGATTGAGCGAGAAATTGAGGAAATTCTGGCATCAAGGGTTAGAAATCAAAGACTGGCCAGTGTTTGTGAAATGGTTCAGGGTCGCTCTGAATCCTGCGGGCGATGGGAAACATCGCCGACAAAGTAGCCTGCAAAAGATATGTACTCCGTACACCAAGGACCGAGTACGCTCATTCTATTACCAGAGATTTTGTGTTGACATCCTAATATCCCACCAAAAGCAATTGATCTCGCGAGACAATTGGTGGCCAACTGGCATGGATTAAGTCAGCAATCAGCCGGTCAGCTTCGATGCACGACGGAAGTAACCTGCAGATTTGATGCAAGACGAAAGGCTGCGCAGAATGCCGGTCATCTCTGTTCACCATCTATTGAGGCTTATCATCCTCCAGATCTCAGATAATGACCGCAGAGCTTTGTTCATACCCATACACCATCATTTCGCTACACCGGACGCAGGGTTTCCAACTCTTGCTTTCAAACATTGAGCCAACTCCTCGCGCTCAACACTGGGCGACTGTTCCCGCAGCACCTTTGTCAACGTTGCCAGAATGTCTAAATGGAGCACGACTGGAGATCCAAGCTGGGACCGGTCTGAACACATTACAGGTATGAGGCAGGCCGCCGCGGCCAACGTTGGAGTCGCTTCGTTTGCCGAGAGCGGCTCATCGATTCAGAACGACAGACTCTCAGCTAGGCCGGCCGAACCTGCAAGTAATGTGCATAATGTAGTTACGCCACCTTCAGCAACTGAGGCTGTAGAGACGGAGGAGCAGATGTCCTCTCGACTCTGGACAACGGCCTGGAGGAGCATGAGGGAGAAGAACCAGGAGGCTGTGGAATCGTACCTGAAGTACCTTAGAAAGCAGATGATCGGTAAGTCGGAGCTGCCATGTCTGTATCCCTGTGGGATACTCAAGGGCTTGTCGCATGCCCGAGGCTTTATTTTTGCTGCTCAGTGGCGGATGAATGTGCTAATCGTAGATAGAATCCACTGGCGCATGGGGCCCGATGGCCCAGTTGCTGCTATCGGTTGTCTCGCCCGCTCTCCAATCGGGAGATATCAGCGACGAGATACTCATTTCAACTATGAACAAGTTCACCGGCGATCTATTGGAGAAAGGGGAGAAGTATAAAGCCCTAGAGCATGGGCTGCATGTCGCTGCAAAAGTCGCCACCAAGCTCAAAGACGCCGTCGGTGAGGCGCTCGCTGTTAACCCAATCGCAGGGTTGGCATGGGGCTTGTTGTGTGCTGCAATGCCGTATCTTCTCAGCGCGGTGAGTGCACGAGGGGACATGAGAGAAGGGCTCGAATATGTTGTGAAACAGATCAAATGGTACATGGATCTGGTCCCATTAGTGCTCAAGAGGACCTTCGATAAGAACGCCGGTTTCTCGAATCTGCAGAAGACCCTGCAAGACCGCATCCTCAAGCTGTACGAAGCACTGCTTCTCTACCAAATCCAATGCTCCGTGGCTGCTTGTCAACCGAAACGGAGCGCTCTGAAGGCCGTCGCCGGGATGAGCGACTGGAAAACTTCACTCGCCAGCATCAAGGAAAGCGAGAAGACCCTCCGGAGCGAGAGACGTGAACTTACCGATGTCGAGGGGGTCGAGCATCTGCGTGGCATAAGCGCCTACAATAATGAGAAGGAGACCTCAGAACGGAAAAGTCTTATCGGCCGGCTCAAGTCTGCGGACTACGAGTCCATGATGAAGCGCATCGCCGATCGAGTGGACAAGACCTGGGAATGGCTTCCCCAGCACCGGGACTTTGTGGAGTGGATTAACGGCCCTAAGGACCTCCTCGTGATATCCGCAGATCCGGGCTGTGGGAAGTCTGTCATGGCACGGTATCTTGTCGAAGACGTCCTCCCACGGCACACGCCCACGGCCGTCGGCTATTTCTTCTTCAAGCTCGACAGCGATCGGCAGGAGAGCACAGCTGCTCTCTGCGCAATTATGCACAACGTCTTTCATAATAACCACAGCTTGCTCACCCCAGAGTGCGAGGATGCCATAAAGGAGGCAGGACGCCAGTTGCAGTCCGATTTTAGCTCCTTGTGGAGGATATTTGAGTTAGTTGCCAACCGGCAGTGCTCGGGGGGTACTATATTCTGCGTTCTTGACGCTCTAGATGAATGCGCTACTACGGCACTCGAGAGCTTGATTGTGGCAATACAGGGGCTGCTCCTCCAGAGGCTCGAGTCGAATGACAAGCCATTCTCGCGACAGAGGTTGAAGATTATGTGCACCACGAGGGGGTACCCTAGGATCCTGGACAGCTTCAGGCCGGAATGCTCCCATATACTTAACCTCGGTGCGGACAAAGACGCCATGGTCAACATCCGGAGAGACATTCGGCTGGTAGTAGACCAAAAACTGGGGATCCTCGCGAAGGAACTGGAATGGGGTCCAGAGAAACTCGATCAGCTCAAAAACATGTTAACCGCCATGGATGGGAGACAGCGGAGCTATCTGTGGGTCATGCTCGCCGTTGACATCCTTAGAAACCACGCCATCAGCACTTCCGACGACTTGGACCAGTTGCTTCGTAAAGTGCCAAAGACGGTTGCGGATGCTTACGAAGCATTTCTCAACAAGGTTCTGGACGATGATCAAGATTCAGTGCGTACTCTCCTACACCTGGTCGTCGCGGCCACCGAGCCGTTGACACTCCGCGAGCTCAACACCGCTCTCAATGTCCGCCGCCAACTGGGAGCCAAGAACGAGACACACCTCCGCCTGCTCCCAGACCGGGAATTCGGGAAATGGCTAACCGCGACGTGTCACTTCTTCCTGTACGCCGACGTCGACGAGAAGGTCTACTTCTCACACCTCACAGCCAAGGAATTCCTGATCAGTCGTGATCAGAGCCCGAGTTATCGCGCCATCGATGGTTCTGCCTCCGACAACAGACAAGCACAGTCAAGATGGAGGCACTCTATCACCGAGAGAAGTGCTCACTCGACCATGGCGGAAAGCTGCATTGCGTACCTGTCCATTCGGCATTTTTCAGGAACATACTTCAGGAGTCAGGCCAAGGTGGCATTTCCCTCGGATATCTTCCGCGGCAAAGGGTATGATAGGGATGAGACGGACCTTAGCAGAAACAGGTGGGAGATCAACCCCTTGTGGATCTATAAATTCGCAGATCCCGAGATACACTTGCCTGTGCGTCTTGAGCCCGCAAATCCGAGATATAAACTCTTGCAGAAATACGGGTTCTTGAGATATGTCTGCTCTAACTGGCTTAACCATTTCCGAATGGCACAACTCATCGAAGGAACGAAAGTGGTTCAGGACATTGATGCACACTATTGGGGGCCTTATTTTGCTCTCTTCGCGGGCCAAGACTTGTCTACTCAAAGTTGGTTTCGCATCACGTTGTTCTTCCTTCGCGACTGCTTCAAGCGTTTTCAAGCGATTGAGGACGAAGCTATCACTTTGAGCACCGCTGGTCATCTTGCTGCTCTCTCGGGACACTTACGACTCCTACAGAAGTCCCTCGAAACTGGAATTCCCGGCGCTGGGGAGATGAATCATAGCAGCCTAGACGAGAGTCTCATTCACTGGGCTTCGTGTGGCGGCTCGCGCGAGTGTGTCAAGTACCTGCTGGAGCAAGGACACAGAAGCGACTTTCGTCTTCCACACTCTGGAAAAGAACCACTCATCTGGGCTGCCTTGAACGGCCATAGTAATCTTGTTGAGCTGTTGACTGGCAACGCTACAATCGACCGCGCGGACATCAATCACAAAGACGAGGAAGGAAAAACAGTACTGTTCTCAGTTTTAGATACCATCACCAGGGACCCCCACATACATGTACCAATCGACCCGAAAATGATCAGACTCTTAGTTTCACGCGGTGCGGACGTAACGGTGCAATCACGGTATGGAACTTCGATGCTTCACATCTTGGTGCAAAAACACATTGATGAGGAGGACGAGGACGCAGAATTAGCTCTCACAGAAGCCTCATATCAGTCCTTGGCCCCCCGAGGAAGTAGAAAACGCAACAAGAGGGTTCCGCGAAAACGCAACAAGGGGGTTCCGCGGGAACGCAACAAGGGGGTTCCGCCAATTTCTTCTAGTAGCGTCTTTCTCGATGCTTATGACGCAAGCTTTATAAAGCTTTTCATCGATCACGGCGCCAAGTTGGAAGCTCGCGATATTAACGGAGAAACACCTTTACACTGGGCCATCACCCATCGATCCCCGACCTCGTGGAATGTGCATGAGCTTCATCCCTGGCCCCTGATCTTCCTTCTCCACGCAGGTGCGAACCCAATCTCCCGCAGCAATAAAGGCGAGACTCCTCTCCATATTGCTGTCAAGCGCGGAAGTTACGCCGCAACAAAAATCCTCCTCTTGCACGGCGGGGCGGAAATCAAAGACGAGAAGGGAGATCTACCCTTGCATATCTTGGTGGCGGAATGGTTCTCCTTTTTGCAGGTATCGCAACTCCAGGTCGCCGAGGAATTAGTCCAGCAATGTCCAAACATCGACAGTCGCAACTGTGAAGGGCAGACCGCTCTTCACATTGCGGCCGAAAAGTGCAAGTTGGACTGTATCTCTTGGCTTCTCGATCATAACGCCGACGTGAACGTTGTCGACGGCCGGGGCAAGACTGCCCTAGATCTGGCGGTAAGAGCTCCCGTGGACAATTTCGGGACGGTGCAGCTTCTGCTGGAAAGGGGTGCCAAGATTCATCTTCACGAGGACGAGAGACACACCAGCTTGCTGCATGCGGCGCTGCAAACCGGGCAAAAAAAGCGTATGCTTGAGACAGTGGTGCTCCTGACAAAACATGGTGCCAGGGTTGACAGTCGGGATCCGTCCGGCTGCACGCCGCTGCACAGCCTGTGCAGGCTCCGGCCGCGATTTGAGCACTCGTATGAGATCGGAATAAGAAGGGATGAGCAGGTAAAGGCAGCCAAAATACTGTTGGAACAGGGAGCAAGCCCAATGGCCAAGGATGACGATGGCTGCACACCCCTGGATCTAGCGGCCGAACGCGAACTAGTTGAGTTGGTGGAACTACTGAACAGTTGGGACGGGCATTACATGTAGAGTCTTGACGCTGCCCGTACCGTCGATACCTCCAGTGCACCAGAGGGAGTCTGTTGTTCGCCGATTACCTTATATGATGGTCGAAGTCTTGTTGCTGTTCTGACTCGGTTTTCTGGCTTTGGATCTCATTTCCGCCCGACTTGTTCAAATCATAAGCTCACACAATTGACAAACTTCAGACCCAGTGCTGCAGTTTTTCTTGCAGAAGGTTGAACCTCCACTAGTCTTAGGTTTACTTTGATGCTCGCAGTCATGTGCAGGATCCTTGGTTGCAAGGACTGCGGACGGTAAAGCTGGCTGTATGGCAACTGCAGGATCAATACGAGACATGCCTATCTTGGGATGCATCATGTTGGTACCTCTATGGCGTGCCGCCTTTGAGATCCCCCAGTCCAGCGACCTTGTAAACGTGTTTTCAATGTTCGGCAAACACACCATCATGTCGTCGTACATATCACAGGCTGCCGAGGACCAGCTGCAAACAAAGGGAATAAAAATTCGTCTTGATACACGAGACATTTCTATACAGAAGCCCTCCCATGGCTTCGAACCGGCCGAGCTGTACACAATATCAGGTACGCATTTTCCGCGTCAACACGCCCTCGTCGCCCCTTTACACCTCCACCGATTTCCTTACGCCTTCCAGATGCGCTTGACGGCCTCGGTGACGCCGACGTCGTTGGTCTCGAACTCGTACAGGCCGACGCCGACGGTCAGGGTCGCGGCGTTGAGCGCCCACCAGGTGAACTTGCGCAGGGTGGGGTGCTTCTTCTTGGGGACGTAGTCGATGATGACCTGCTGGAACCCCATGTGCGAGTGCAGCAGGACGGCGGAGCACAGGATGGCGTCCATGGTGGGGTTGAGGGAGCCCGAGGCGAAGGGAGCGATGGTCAGGGGGACGAGGCCGGCGGCGAGGAGACGCTCAAAGGTCCAGTGGTAGGAGCCGTGGGCGGCATTGGGCTCGGGGACGGGGGCAGGGTCGTTGACTGTATCGCGCAGAGTGTCAGCTTTCAATCGTCCGCACAGCAGCATCAGGAATATCTCGAATGGTTCGCCAGCATCGAAGCATGCGCGCGCCTGGATAGGTTAAGCCGTACCTCCGCCCTCGATCCGCTCTACATGCATCGTGTTAGCACAGGTCCTGCATATGCACTGCAAGCCCAGCGGCTCGACCGCTCGGAGGGCCACAGGGTAAGGTAGGGTGAGACTCACGGGGTCCCGGCGGCAGCAGGGCAGAGCGCCTGCTCGTGGTGTGCAGCGCGGCGACGGGCAGAGCGGGCTGCTTGGCGAAGGCGTTGCGGGCGACGCAGCGCGAGGCCAGCGCCGTCTGCCGCAGCAGCGAGGAACGCGCAATGGACGCCATGGTTGTTGCAGTGGTCCGGGGGCGAGGAGGTGTCGTCGTCGACGGGCAGCGTGGGATTGGGGGAAGCGAGAAGCAGGCAAGCGTCAATCCGACTCGACAATGATGGGCTCGAGGCATTGCCGAGGAACTCGAATTACGAGCTCGCTGATTGGCCGGGCGCATCCCGGTGGCCGTCATACAGCCGAATCGCCGGCGCGCAACAACGTGCTGCCGCCGCCTGGGCGATGCGCGACGCTGGTTGGCTGGCATTTGAAGATGGGCACACCCGCAGCGTCGCATGTGAATTTTGCAAGGGAGCTCTCCCGGACGCCGTATGCAGCTCCCAAGCGACGGTGACATCACGCGACACCAGCCTCTGCGCCCGCCGGTCCTCGTCGACAGGCAGGGACGGACGATAGCGAAGCGCAGCTGAGCGCAGTCGAGCCTCCACGATGGCTCCCCGAGCAGCAATCGGGGGCCTGGCCCAAGCAAGAGCCTCGACAACAGCGCCGTGGTCGCTCGCCGAGCTTCATCGCGCCCGCGGCATTGCCACTTCGTACCTGAGGAAGGTTGCTGCGGGCGAGGAGCGCTGGGAGAACCGGGCGCAGAGGATCCAGAACGGCGAGGAGCGCCACGTCTGGGACCTCCTCCAGGAGCGAGGCTACATTAAAGATGTCGCAGGGTACGTTGACCAGCAGATGAACGTATGTCGGGGAGTATTCTTGTCTCTTCTAACACCGCATCGCATGCAGGAATCCCGAGCGCATCAAGGAAGTCATGCGCATCAAACGAATTGGCGCCTACGTAGGCGTTGACCCGACCGCCGACTCGATGCACATCGGGCACATCCTCCCCTTCATGCCCCTGTTCTGGATGTGGTTCCACGGGTACCCGGCCGTCACGCTCCTCGGAGGCGCCACGGCTCGAATTGGCGATCCCACCGGCCGCCTGCAGAGCCGCGAGGACATGTCCAACTCGGACATCTCCAAGAACGTCACGAAGCTGCACTACCAGCTCACGAGGCTATGGCGCAACGTCATCACGCTGAGAGACAAGTACGGGTACGAGAAGGACTGGGCGGCGAAGCGCCACCTCCTGAACAACAACATGTGGCTGCAGGGCCTGTCGGTATATGACTTCACCAAGAGGCTCGCGAAGCACACCAGGATTGGGCCCATGTTGGGCCGCGACACGTGAGCTGTCCCCCCCCCC